>CM054122.1:58249185-58485161 GCA_028751855.1 Ambrosia trifida | reverse complement strand
GTTACCAGGGTTGGCTTACACTATGTTCCTGAGTTTCATTAAAAGATGGAAGATAAAGGATCTCCCTCCTCTTCCCTTCTCTTCAATTTCTTTCAAATTGGAAATATTGAAAATCACACTAAAATCTTTTTTATTATCCCTCTCATTCCCTCCCTTTCCCTCCTACAAAAAACTCTGGAACACATTTTTTTCCCACTTCCTTCCCAATCTTTTCTCTTCCATCCTTTAATGAAACTCTGAAACAGAGTGTTAGGAGGAATAGTATTTTGAAGTTAAGACTTTAGGCCCCTAATTTAATAGGGCCCCCGAATTTTTAAAGATTTTTTTTAGATTATATGGAATTTTTTTATAATCAAAGACTTTAAGCTTAATCTCTATACTGTGTGTCTTATTTATTGTATTTATCTTGTAAATAGTTCTTTTTTTTTTAAAGTATGCTTCAATAACAACCGGCAAAACCTCGTCTCCAAGAAAGAGACGAGCAGCCCCAAACAATTACATCAAAGTGAACTTACACCAATCGCTCCGATGACAATCACAATCCTTGGTTCTATTTCTATACCATAAGTAACCATATGTTTTAATGTCCGAAATAACCTCCGTCACTTTAGTCGTTTTGCCTTGAAAGATGAAATCGTTTTCTCGCCTTCCAGATTCGCCAACTAGCAATAATCATTATTCCTTTGATCGTGTTCTTGTACAGCTGATGCCTTTCACACTTTTCTGCACACTCAATTAAGTCTTTAACTTCCAACGCAAATATCACCGGTATTCGACACCAACTTGAAATCGCTTGCCACACAACATCTGCATAGCCGCAACCTGTAAAGAGATGGTTTGCTGTTTCGATACCTTCATTACATAGGCTGCAAGTCAGATTTTGTGTCACTATATTTCTCCGCTGGCAGCGCTTGCTTTGTAGGAATCCGTTCGTCAATTGCCCGCCACATGAAGATGTTGCATTTCATCGGCAGCCATCTGCACCACTTAAAAATGTTCTCTGACCCATGCTGGACACTACTGTTCAGCCATTGTTTCACGGCTGCAGCAGAGAAGCCATAACAGGTTCCTTGCCACTGCCACTTGTCTGACTCGTCTGATAAAGATCTACCCGAAATCTGTGAAAAAAGATCCGTCAATTCATTTAGTTCCATAACTGTGGAGGGCTCCTTCTTCCACCTCCACGCAAAACTACTGATTCCTCCATTCCTCATCAGTCTATTACCAACTGTACATAATTTTTCAGTTTCTAAACGGAAAAGGTTAGGGAATTTTCTCTTTAAAGATACTTCGCATAACCACGGCTCCAACCAAAACCTAGTCCCTTCCCCATTCCCAATTTTACTTCTGATTTGTGAAACAAAATTTTCTCCCCGGACTGTCACTTTATCACCAAGTTTTACAATAGACGCCCAAACCTCCACCACAACTACTCAACAAAGGGTACACCTCCCAATTTCTCGTCTTTATGTGAATTGCTTTAATAACTTTCTTCCAAAACATATCCCGGTTCGTTCTATATCTCCATAACCATTTCAGTATCAACGCTTGATTACAAGTTTCAATTTTGGTCAAACCCAGTCCGCCTTTATCTATAGGAGTCGTTACCTTATCCCACGCAACCCAATGTAATTTTCTAACCTCATCCGATCCACCCCATAGAAATCTTTTCATCATTCCTTCCAAAGTCGCAATCACTTTTTTTGGAGCAATGTACAAAGAAAAATAATAATTTGGTAGACTTTGTAGAACTGATTTTATGAGCGTAACCCGGCCACCAATGTATAATACTTGAGTCCTCCATTTAGATAAACGTCTCCTGAACACATCCAAGACCGGATCCCAATTAACAATCCGGTTCATGTTCGCCCCCACCTTTATACCAAGATACACAAAAGGTATCTTCCCAGCTTGCATCCAAACCTTTGTGCCATCGTAACCACCATATCTTCTCCAGCCCCAATACCAAAGAGCGTAGATTTGTTGATATTAATTTTTAATCCGGAGCACATATTAAAAATCCTCAATATACGGCTTAACATTATTGAAATTAAAATCCGACCACTCACCTAGTATCATAACATCATCAGCGTATAGAAGATGATTCAAATTCGGGCCATTATTAGGTAATTGAATCCCGGCAAACGCCCCAATTTCACTCGCTTTCCTGAACATTCCGGATAATGCTTCCATAATAAACAAAAATAAAAAAGGCGATATAGGATCACCTTGTCGAATTCCTTTCTCACAACGAAATTGATAAGTTGGTGATCCATTAACCAGAACAGACGAACTGGCCGAACTTATAATTCCTTTAATCCACCTACACCACTTGTCCGGAAACCCCATCTGACTCATAATATCCATTAGAAAATCCCAATGGACATTATCATACGCTTTCTCAAAATCGATTTGTAACATAAAAATTTGTTTTGTCGTTCGTCTAGCCCAAGTAATAACCTCGTTAAGGACTAACGGACCATCCAGAATATACCGCTCCGAAACAAAAGCTGACTGTGTGTCCGATGTCACCCCACCATTATTTTCCTCAACCGATTTGCCAAAGTTTTAGAGATAACCTTACAAACTACCCTTATCAAATTAATGGATCTGTATTTAGCTAAATTTACCGAACTTGCGTTCTTAGGTATGAGCGTGATAAAAGAAGAAGCTACCCCTGGACTAATTTCACCTGTTTCATGGAACCGGTTCAAAATCAACAGAAAGTCTCCTGCAAATAAACTCCAAAAACGTTTTATGAATTTGAAGTTAAAACCATCCGGTCCAGGGGCCTTATCATTGCCACAACTAAAAACGGCTTCTTTCACTTCAGCTTCTGAAAACTGTTCTGTCAGCATAAAAGCGTCCTCATCAGATAATAACTTCAGCCCATAACAGTTAAGCTTAGGCCTGCGTTTCATAGTCTCTACAAACTTGCTTCTAAAAAAACTGAAAACTTCTTTTTTGACTTCACTCGGCTTTGTAACCCAAACCCCCCTAATGTTCAAACCCATAACATTGTTGCTCGACTTCCTTTTATTAATCAGCCCGTGGAAAAATTTTGTGTTGTCATCGCCATACATAGCCCATCTACACCTTGCCTTTTGTTTCAAATCTTTAACCTTCAAGTGCTCGATTTCTTTTAATCTAGTATTAGCTTTCTCCCATACCCACACTTCCTCTTCCACTAAATCTCTATCCTCCAAGATTTTTCTAAATTACTAACCTCATCCCTCAACATGTCCTCTTCCTCCATCTCCTGTTTTTTCATCTTCTCCTTCCATTCATTAATAACTTGGCGAAGACGTTTGAATTTAAGCATAAGACCCACATCCGGAATCCCATTATAACAAAATTCATCACATGTCCGCCTAACCAAATCCCCAAATTCTTAACGGTATAACCACGAGTTGAAAAACCTGAAAGGTTTTGGCCCATAGTTGAACGAAACCGTCTTTAATATCTTGTAAATAGTTCTAATCCTTCAATTATTGTTATCTTCACATTTTATGTTTTTTTTAAACAATATTGATTTTATTTCATATCAAGACAAAACGAGTTACATTTAGATGGTGGGTAAACGGGCAACAAGCTGCGCCATTATCCCCTTTTGAATCGCAAAGCCTATCCTGCTAAACACAAACCCTTGGTTCTTAGGGCTCTGCGAGTCACTGTGGACCACCTTCTGCACTCGTTTCAGAAACCGTACTGCCTCAGGGGCTAGAGATCCAAATGTGTCAAAAGCAAACGGCAGGAATACATGTTGATTCTCTAAGTAGGCTGTTTCGTGCTTAGCAACCTTCTTAGCTTCTGCCCTCAAAACTGCCTACCCCGGTGCAAAGCCGCTGTCTCACAAACCTACCACGGGGGAAACCCCTGTCAGGTCAACACAAGCATGTTTGCCCCCAACCCATCCAAACACAAGCACATCCGCAGGACGCAAGGTAGATCTCCCCTCCCGCGGATCAGTCAGAAAATTGACCGGTGCTTCTTTCTTGGTTGAGACCCCCGCCCTTCGGAGCACGTCCCATAGAACATCCCTGGCCAAATCATGGCGGTACTTAAACCCCGGCAATTCCTTTCAGTTGAGCGCATGCTCACCAAATTTATCCAGACATGCATTTTTGCAAATGGGGCATGGTTCATCCGAGGGGAACAAAGGTATCATGAGCCGGTATTTGAGAATAGCCCTGTATTCGATCGCCGACATCCGCTGCCCCAAGCCCTTCAATGGGCACAACAGTCAGAAAATCTTGAGCATGAGCCTCTTGAAGGCTTGCAAAAACCGCCTTTTGTCGCGGAGTCATATCAAATTGTCCCTCCATAGTCTGCACGTGTTTACCATAAAGAGCACTCACCAAGGTTTGTTGAGGTTTCTTGGGGGCAGTCTCCTTATCGGTATAACCGCCTAGATCAATTTCCGTAAGAACTGTTTCGATATTATTAAGTGCGATGGTGTAGTCAGAATTCACCCCCATCACACCAGCACTCCGCAGGATGTGGTCCTGCAATCCCCACGACTGAGCCCTCGATGCTACAAAGGCGTATGTTGACACATCCTCTGCCGTGAAAATCCCTAATCCCCCCATTTTATGTTGATTTTTTTAGTTTTGCGAAAGGCCCCGTTTTAGTATTTGCTTTAGCCCCCCCCCCCCCCCCCCCCCCCCCCCCACAAAGGTTGAGCCGGCCTTGACTGTTACTTCAACGAGACAACTCGTGTGGAGGCAGTACAGTTTTCGGGGGAACACACCAAGGCTGACAAGCCGGCCCATATCCGATAGAGCACGGAGTTCGGCCAGCCTTGGCGAGGTGACGACTTCGATCGGCATCGTGACAATGAGTCACTCATAAGAAAGTCACCTTTCAAAAACAAAATATCCCGATTGACGGTTTGGACTAAAGCATGTCGGGAGTTAAGTACAAGACCATTTTTAAATATCGTTGATGGTCCCCATCTACCCTGAATACAAAGTCTGCTCGATCTATCGTAAGGCCTGCTTGGATAAGTATGGGGAGCATGTGGTTCACTGCAAGGAGGTGCCCAAGTTTAAGTATCGATATGACTAGGTTCGGGACGTTGTTTGGGACATATTAAGAAGAGCGGGGATATCAGCCAAAAAGGAGTCTTCTATCAACTTTCTGTTGGACCCCGCGGAAGGAAGATCCACCTCGCGACCAGCATATTGCTTGTCTTTGAGAGGTCGAGGAGAAAACACGCTTGTGTTGACTTAACAGAAGTATTTAAGACACAATGGGTTTGTAGCAGGGCATGCGGTTCGAAGAGCATAGACGAAGAAAGTTGAAAAGCATGCTAAAGCCTGTGAGGATAACCAACACGCTTTCGTCCCCCTGGCTTTTGATACCTTTGGGTCTCTGGCACCGAAAGCTATCCGTTTTTGCAACTGGGTTAGTAACTTAACCCAAATTGGGTGCCAGAATTCAATATTAGGTTATATATGGCCATTTTTTTAGTTTTAGGTGCCAACAACTAAATACCGAATAGTTTACTCTATTGAATAAACGGTGTTGTGAGAACAACATTGTAATATTCTACAAACTACTTATTCGTAATATTAGAAGTTGCAAATGTAATATTATGGTAAACTATTATGATCTCGATCTCCATCAATTAAGAGAGAATAATCTCTATTTACCTAAGGCTGAGGGGTATGGGGTCGGGGAAGGGAAACGGCAGATGATGTGGATGGTTTTGCCGAAGGGGAACACACCCCCCCCCCCCCCCCCGATATACCGTCGGCAAAAACGGTAACATTCCACCGCTTGTACCGTCCCGAATTCCAAGGCAAAAATCAAAAATGGACCGTTGGTTTTGACCGTTTGTTTTTAATAAAAAAAATATATATATTTTTTACTCCTATTTAAATACCTTTTAAACCCCACACTACCCTACAATTTTTATACACCTTTCCACCATTTTTATACACTTCTACTTTTTTATAAAAGATTTTATAAAAATCTTCATGGATCCAAGGCGTCCTTTCTTCCCTAACACACCCGGTAACCCC
Source organism: Ambrosia trifida (assembly GCA_028751855.1). NCBI lineage: Eukaryota > Viridiplantae > Streptophyta > Magnoliopsida > Asterales > Asteraceae > Ambrosia > Ambrosia trifida. The sequence continues at coordinate 58,479,135 of CM054122.1, read as the reverse complement.
TCAAACCAACCCCCGTTCGGATTTCCTAACACACCCGGTACTCCCGCGACTCAACCACTATCTTTTGGCGCGTTTAACGCCCCTTTGAATCCATGGCAATTTCAACAACAACCATGGCAAATGCATCCACCTCAAATGCAACCACCTCAATGGCAACCAATACCCGAAACACAAACACAACACGAGCACGATTTTGTTTCCTTGGCCTCGCACGATGATCACATACCCGAAACCGAACCGGCCCCAAGCAAAAAAACCGTCAAAAAGGGGAAAAAACGGGCCAAAGATGACGGTCCTAGTACCAAGGCCGATTCCATTCCTTGGAATCCCATCGAGTTGGAGGCGCTAGCACAAGCTTGGGTTATCGCTTCTACGGACCCAATACTAGGTATATATTTTTTTTAAATGTTTCGTATATATATATATGTATATATTTTTTTTAAAATTTCGTTTTTAATATTTTATAAAAACTAACTTTTTTTTATATAATTGTAGCAACTAATCGGAAAAAAGACGGGTTTTGGAACCAAGTTGTTAAGGAATTTTTCAAGTTGTTACAACGTGAAGAATACCGTCGGGTTCACTCCGTGAGTACCAAGTGTCGGGACTTGATGACAAAATGTCAAGCTTTTGGGGGTTTTTATCAAAGAGCTTGGAATAATCGTGCGTCCGGGCAAAGCGATGAGAATGTGTTGAAGGTTGCTCTTGACGCATACACCAAAAAGCACGGGGCGTTTGGGTACATGAAGGCGTATGAGATTTTGGCGAAGTGTGAAAAGTTCAAACCGGTGCCTAATGAGGTGGAACAAGCGAAGCGGTCTAAAACGAGCGCAACGGGGAGTTATAGTGGTGGTGGGTCGGATGCTCGTTGTACTATCAACATAAACGACGACCCGGAGTTTGAAGACGAGGCTCCACCAAGTGAGAGTGAGAGGCCGATTGGTAGGGACCGCGCCAAGAAAGCGGCGGCCTCAAAAGGCAAGGGTGTTGATACCGGCCACGGATCGAGAGACAAGGCGGTGGAAAAAATTGAAGAGTTGCTAAAAAATTTTAACGATTTTAAACAAGAGCAAACGGATCGCTACTTGGAAAGAAAGAAGGAGAAGGAAGAAACGGCGGCGAGAGAGTTGGCGAGGCTAGAGATGGAAAGGAAGGACAAAGAAGACGTCGCGGCGAGAGACTTGGCGAGGCTAGAGTTGGAAAGGGAACGCCTCAAAATGGAAATGGCGAGACAGGAAACAACCGAATTGGCCTTGATGAGAGAACCGCTCGATAGCCTTGATGAAACGGAACGTGCGGTGGCGGCGAAAATAAAAGACAAAATCGCCAAAAAATGGCTTGGAGGAGCGTTTGGAGGAGCGCTTAGTTGATGGTTTTTTTTTTATTTATTTCCGGGTTTTTATTGTATTTTTCGGTTTTTTTTTAAATTTCTATGTAATTTAATTTATGTTTAATGAAAAAAATATTTTAATGAAAATCTAATTTATAAAATAAATAAAAATGAAATTAATAAAAAAGGGAAGGGGGGAAGGGGGAACCATTTCCCCTAGAAGAGGGAGGGGAAGGGAGAAATGATATGGCGCTGACGTGGACAAGGGGGAAGGAAGGGGGAAGGGTGACCACACCCCATAGCCTAATTAAGTACATCTAATAAAGTAATTTTACACTAATTTTAAGATGAGAGTTAGAAAGACTCTTTACAAATGGGTAAAATTTGGTCATTTTCTTTCATTTATGCCCCTTGTGTATAAGATGTAAAACATATTGTATATGTAAGTAATGCACACTCTTTATTCCTCTCCATATGTAGGGTATGTTTGGCAAAACTAGCTGGTGGCTGGTAGCTGGAAGCTTTTTAAATATATTTTGGTGTTTGGTAGAGTAGCTGGAGCTTTTAATAAAATGTATAAAATGATCAAAATGGGTATAATTAAAAGCTTGTAAAGAAAGTTTTTATTTTATTTTTAAAATAGAATGGGTATTTGTGTCATTTACTAATTAAAAGCTTATAGCTAGTAGAGCTTTTTCTGAAAAGCTACTAGTAGTAGCTTTTCACTGTAGAGTTTTTTCTCCTAACCTAAAAGCTTCCAGCTCTTCAACCAAACAAGACTTTTTATAGAGTATGAGCTTTTTCTTAAAAGCTTTAAGCTTGAAGCTTCTAAAAGCTCTTAAAAGCTCCTTGCCAAACATACCCGTAATGTAACCCCCTCCTTAACTTTCATTATTAAAACACATTAATAGGAAAATAAAACCACTTCATCAATTTCATTATAAAACACAATATAATATAATAACATAATATATAATAATTAATAATAATCTATATCTATATAACCTTATTATGTACCAAATGTATACAAGATTGTAATTTTGTCTTTTATACAAACATATAAGCATAATGACATGGTGATCAAGAATTATTTTTTTATTTGCAAGTTCTTATTCTATATGTAGGAGGGTTGGATGATTGCCTATTGGGATCTTTCAAATTGCAAGTGGTTGTGGGAACCCACTATGTGCAGACAGTAATAGCCATATTTTTTTTAGTATGCTTTAGTTGATTTTTTATCCAAAGTTGGAAGGAAAGCGTAAGTGCTAGAGTTTCTTGAACCATGCCAACTATGAGGATAGTTAAAAGGATACGATAGATTTTGTTTGATAGACGCGGCGTTGCCAGTTTTGCTTTTGTTCTATTTTTAGAGGCTCTGGTAGTGGTGGTGACGGTTCGAGGGACTATGATTTTTGGGTTGTTATAATTGTACAGGTTCCTCGAGTTATGTGGCCCGAGCTAGATATGTCTTAATTAGTGGGGTCTCATTTTTTCAATCACCTTACACTGTTTTTGCTTTAATTTATTTTATTGTTGGGTTTTATTTAAATCTCGCGGCAACGCGCGGGTAAACCCACTAGTATATTAATATACAAGATGATCTTTACCCTCAAAGAGAACATAGTGAAGACAAACTCTAACCATTTTTAAGTTTGGAACTAGTATAGATCTTTGACAAGTAATGACACCTCTATGAAAACATAAAAACACATACAGGTTTAACAATAAGCTTCTTAAGTCTAGACCCTCCAAATTTTCTTCATAGTAGTGCAGGAAGAGCAAAAGAGCTCACATCCAACTACCGCATCATCACCATCATCATCACGCATTATAATATTTTTAAAGAAGTGCAAAATGAAGTAGCTATTAATAAACAAGAGAGGCGGTGCCCAGACTCGCAGTGAGTCGGCAAAAACATTGGCTCACAACAGCCACCTACAAACCAAGAAGCATAGTACAGTACCCTAATGACTGAAACAAGAAGACTTGATATATACAACAGCCTAGCTTTTCATCACCAAAATGTATGCTAATATGATGATCATGATGATGATAATGATGATGCTAATATTAACTGCTCACTCGCTCTACAGGACACGAAGCTGAGCAAGAAACGCTGCACACAGGTCCAAAAACAGAAACTGTGGTCCTTGAATCCTCTGCAGATCCAGCAGATACTTGTCCTCGCGGGTTTTGTAAAGCTGCAACCAAATGTTTAAGTCAATAGATTAGCCAAACTGATTCACAGATCGTGACGACTGTACTTAGCACTTATGATTCAAGATGCGCATATATAGGTTGTTACCTGGACTTCAAATTTGACCACATTTGGGGAGGTCAAAGCACCGTCGGTCTCTACAATGGTCAACTCATCGCCAAAGTAATGATTATTTTGCATAGAGTTGTTGGCAGGAGCCCACCTGCATTTCATGTTGTAGTGGCCTATTTTTTTCCAGCAGACATTCAGTTCTTGCAAAGCTTTAAGAACTTCTGTCATTATCTCACGAGGATGTGCCCTAGACTGTCGAACCACGCAAAATAATAACACATTTTAGTTATAACCTATTTATATTGTTTCGGGTTTTACTTTATTTTAAGGAAACTCAACCTGAAGCCCAAGAGCCCATTTTCTCTCGACTTGGTTTCTAAAATTTATCCCTTGATAATCCATATATGCGGCTGAGCGTTGTGGCATCATTAAAGCAGCAGCCTCATTTCGGTTGAATCCATCCTACAATCAAAAACCAGCAGAAAAAAATACATCATCATCATCATCATCATCATCATCATCATCATACTCAGTTAATCCCACCTATAGCAAAGCTAAGGTAGGGTCTGAGGAGGGTAAGATGTAAACAGCCTTACCTCTACCCCTAGGAATAGAGAGGCTGCTTCCAATGAGACCCCCGGCTCGATGTGGTTTGGTATCAAGCCTTGGACATAAGGCACAAAACACTTAGCAATCGGAACAAACCCGATCGGTGCATGTATCCCTTTGTCTTTTGGCTATCAACGCCATCACATGATGCATGATTAACTGTCCGTCGTTTTTAAGGTTATTTTCACGAAATTAGTAAAATAACGTTAAAACTAGTGCAACTTTACTTCCCCCCCCCCCCCCCCCCCCCCCCTGAGGGCCACACGTATATACATGATATGCGCACACCATAAGTGGGGCGTACAACAGAAAAAATAAGTGTTCTTATATAATCATCGGAAAACAGAATCTTTTCATCCAAACATTATAAACCGATAATTGCTAAATGAAGTATTCAAGAACCAGAAAAACAATCTAACCAGAGGTTTCTGGAATTCAGCTCCAAGATAGCCACTTGAGTTACGAAATCTGTTGTCCAATAGCAGATAATATGCCACGGTACCCTAGATAATATGCAAGAATTAGCAACAATGTAATATCATATCCATTAACATACTTCCAAGAAATAAAAAGAAAATCCTACATCGTTTTGCACGCGGTTGCGTAGCGACTCCAAGAGTGCGTCTCTGTCAAACCCCATTTTGACCACCTCTAAAAGGATATCTTCATCAGTCTGTACACATAAAATTACTTTAATTACCAAAAGGCTGTTATGTATAATAGTCAACAAAAAATGTCAAGAAACGATGCCTTTTTTGCTTGCTGCATAGAATCCGGTGGAGGAACAGCTAAGTAGCGGGGAAGATGAGCCTGAAACCAGGGGTGCATACGAATTTCCGGAATAGTTATTCGTTTCATAGGGTCCACTACAAGCATCCTTGGGATTAGATCTCTTGCACCAGGTGACAAGTGGCTAGGAAGCGTATATATCCCCCCCTGAACAACAACCCAACAAATTTTCCAAATAGTTAATTAACTATTTCCACACATTAAATGAATATTTAAAAGTTTTCATGTTAAAAGCTATATTTGAAAGCACCTTAATCTTCTTAAAGAGGTTTGGAATATTTTCATCATCAAAAGGAAGGGTACCACATAGAAGAGCATACAAAATAACACCACAGCTCCACACATCAACCTCAGGTCCAGCATACAGCTTCCCAGATATAACCTATGACAAAAACAGATGCAACTCATAATTCTTTTAATGACTTTTTAAAACTCATGGTCATAATCACATACCTCAGGGGCAGCGTAATTTGGACTTCCACAGCTTGTTTTGAGAAAATGACCATCACGCATGATATTGCTTAGACCGAAGTCTGCAATTTTGACGTTGCACTTGGAATCCAACAACAGGTTCTCAGGTTTGAGATCTCTATGAGCCACCATGTTCCTGTGGCAGTACTCCACACCAGAAATTATCTGCTTCAATTAAAAAATAGAGGGATTAGGGCCCACTTTTAAATTAATAAATACCAGCAATAATAGCATATGGTAAGAATCCAATTAATCACCTGCTGAAAGAAATTACGACCCTCATCTTCCTGTAACCTACCCTTCTCAACAATGTAATCAAACAGTTCACCAGACTTCACGTATTCCATCACAACATATATATCCGATGCTGTCTCTATAACCTCATAAAGCCGGATAATATGTGGATGCATAAACAATCTTAATATCTTGATCTCTCTTCTAACTGCAAACGGCAAGAACACACACACGGTAATGATATATGTTCACGAACTTTTCCCATAAACAGTTTCATGGAGTTATGCGACTCAGAACTAGACGTGGCAAAATGAACCGGCCAAACTGTTGAGTAATGGGCCAAAATAGGCTCCAGCTGAAACAGGATGTTTTCAGTACAGGTCCAAATGGGTCAGAGTCAGGCGGTCAAGTTGGATTAACCATCAAACACTTTTTTGTCCTGTTCTATAAATAGTTAATGGGTTGATGTGATTACAAAAACTATGTAATTATAATAATAATCTACTTCTAAGAATAAAAAAAAAGTTTAGGAGTTTGCAAGCATAAATTATCTTCTGCCAACTTTCAACCCATTTGACTCGTAACTCTTTTAGCTATTTTTTTCTTTCTAATTGACAGTTTTGACCCAATTGACCTGTTATGTATAAACTATAACCCAATCGGCCCATTAATAAGTAAACGGGTCACAATGGCCACCTCTACCCAGAACGTTAGCATACATACTCATTAAGTGAAAACTTTCCATACCAATTGCACTAAGAAAAATGAAACTTTGAGCTAAAGAGCATGAACAATGAATTTCAAAATTTCCTTTAATGAAAACAAATAATGAAGCAATGAAATTTATTGTTATTAATATGTTCCTACCTTTTTCATCCATGTCCATGTTTTTTATCTTGCGACGGTTAAGGATCTTTATAGCAACTTTGTGACCGGTTAGAGCATGCTCTGCAACTTTCACCTTTCCAAAAGAACCAATACCAAGTGTTTTCCCAAGCTTGTAGTTCCTTAAAATCATGTCCACACTACTCCCATGGTGTCTTGATCCCTCCATATCTTATCCTGAAGAGGTAGTACAAATATTAAATGCTTGAAAAACATGGCCAATTAAAAATGCCTGGTACCATCCACATCAAGCTTCCATAAGTATTTAAGTACTAGTCAAACATCTAACATGCCACTAAGTAGTGACAAAATGTGGACCCTGGTCTATACCATAAGTACTTCAAAAAAATGACAGTGCTACCTAACTTGAGCTGAATTCGCTAAAAGGAAAGAAGGAAAAGGTGCAATCCACATTAGAAATAGTCCAATATAAAAGGATGAAGGGATTAATCCATAAAGAGGACCTTAAAGGAAAGGATTGTGTTGATTGAGTAAGAGTATGAATAATTAAGAAAATAAGAGTTGTATATATTGGCTTAGGGTAACGTAAAGCATGCATCATAAAAATACTCAGGCAAAGAAAAGCATGATACAAGCAAGTTATTGACGAGTCACGAGTGAATTATAATTATATAAAAATAACATGGTGTATATGTGTGCTATTATTGTACATGAACTACAGTGATATACAATTTCCAATCCTATGCCAGCAGGAAAGGCAATTAACATCTAATAATCATCAACATGATGTTAATAGCATAGTTATCAAAGGCGTGAGGCGCATTCAAGGCTCTTAGGCTCTGCCTGTGGCCTAGGCGAGAAGCGCAAAAAAAGCGTGGCCCGAGAAAAAAAAAGCGCAAATAAAAAAAAATAAAAAATCACCAAAATCATTAAACATAACAATCACTTTATAAATAATAATATAAACATAAACTGATTGATTTAGTGATACTTTCTTAAAGAATTAAGACGCCTTTGATAACTATGTAGTAGACAAAATCATTTGGTGGTAAATAAGTGAGTTGTGGCGTTTATATATTAAAGAATAATTCAATAGAACTGATTTAGGGATCCATATGCGGATTTGTTTTTATCTATAAGTGTTATAAAAGTCAAATATATTAAAAAAAGATTTAACTGAGATTTATATATCCCTATAAATTGGTAAGTATTGGTGGATAATAACAGTCACGGGATTAGGTTTTTAAAAATCAGATTGTGGTTTTTTTTATCTAGGAGGGAAAAGCGGGATCAGGTGGCTTCTAGGAAATTGGTCGCCTAGGCGGTCAAGTCAATCGCCTTTGATAACTATGGTTAATAGTACAGAACTACAGATGCAAGCTGTCTCATGAACAATGTAACAGAATGGTGACCGTAGAGACCAGTAACTAATCCAAAAATAAGCGTTTTAGTCATAGAACACAATAATCAAAACTACGTTAAGTTTAACACGAAGCTACATCTCACTGATTGACACTTAACAAACCAGAAACATCAAACTGCTTCGCCTACTGAACAACATAATAAAACCATAATAACTACATGCCGTGCAAGACACATAAAGCACATCAATCATAGAAAATCATAATTAGATTTACGCCAAAATACATCTCACTAATTGACATTTAACAAACCAACTTTCCCCACCTGTACTCGATGTGTCCCGTTCAGACAGTCACAATCACTAATCAAGTAACCGAGCAATCGTTGATATCAACATGTTAATATATTATAAGGTTAATTATTAAACACTCTTTCCCAAACTTCCAATAAAATAAATCTCATCAAATCACAAAGAAATAAAAACAAACGTCTAAAAGCAGAACTCTTTAAAGTTCAAATTAACACAAAATAATAAGAAACCGATCGATTTTACCGACCGAAAAACGCCAATTTTAAAGATCTAAATTCCTCATAAATCCACAGAATTTAGAAACATAAACAACAACAAAATTACATAATTAGACAGGCAAATTAAACAATTAAGAGACTTACCAAGTAACCAGATGAACAAGCTCGATTAACCCTAGGTAATTGATTACTCTTACCTGCAAATTGCATCAAATCAATAATAAGAGATTAATTATGTCGATTAAATATATATTTAAATGCATTTGATTGATAAATAAGCAGACAAAGATGGACGTGTGTAAAGAAAATTATATAAAAATGAAGATTGGTAAATAATAATAATAATAATAATAGTAATAATAATAATAATGATAATAATAATACCTTATTATTGTCTGCAACAAGGGTTAGAAAGGAGGGATGAAGAAGGAAATGGGGGCACGAGAATAATTGAAGAGATTCACTACTCTTTTCTTTTCTTTTTCTTTTTCTTTTCTTTTCACTTGATTTTTGGACATTTGGACTATTATTTATATGCTTACAAATGTTTATGACGTCACCCAAATTATATTGTGAAATATATATGTTATTAAATATAATTAAATAAATAGGTTTTGGTAAAGTTGATGTAAATATTGATGGGTATTGGTCTCATACTCTCATTCATACATATGTGTTCTTAAATTCAGCACAATTAAATATTAGTATAAATTTATTGCATGTTAGTAACAAGTCTTTTTTAACGGACCACTATATTTATAATAAATACACCTTTATCTAGATTTAAACATATGATCTCCCTTTTAAGAAGCATAAACCTTTACCAAGTAGACGTTGGTAACAATTTGGAACTTGAAAATATATGTGGGTTTTGAATTTGAAGCAAAATGAACGAACTATATAATGGGTTCAAAGCACGGTGGTTGGTTAAAAGTATTATAAATGGGCTGTTTAAAAAAATCGTGAAACGTTTTGAATTGACAATAGAATATTAAGGATATCAGGTTCTTATTCGATTTGATCGAGACTCGAGAAATCTTAAGTTAGCAATAGATAGTGAAGATATCTATCTTGTTCATGTTTAAGTCATAAATCTCAATGTTTAATTAAGGATTATGATTAAAAAAAACTTACTTGCCAAAATATTAATAGAATTTTTTTAATACCATATATAAGCAATATCGTAGTAAAGGTTTTTGTGGTGTACACAATGTTATGAAACCCGGACCGAACTAGTCGGACCGGGAAACGGACCCCCGGCCGGTCCGGGTCACTATGTTGGACCGCCCTAGCATCGGACTGGGAGTTGAACCGCCGGACCGGCGGTTGGACCGGTTTTTTGACCGGTTGAACCGGTGTTTTTCTTTTTTTATTTTATTTTTTTTTGGTTTTTGTTCAACTTTTGGGCCGGTTCATTGGGCCGACCGGACCGGTTGGAACGGTCGAACCGGTGGACCGGTGGCGACTCCGGTTCAACGTCCGGTCCGGTTCTGAAAACATTGGGTGTACAAGTTTCAATACATTGTATGATACGTGTGGTGGGATACACGTGGTATGATATACGTGATTGCTGACGAATTTAATCGGTTACTTTGACTATAGTTCTCTATTTAAGTGAAAAGTCGTGCACACCAAGTGAAGAATGACGTTACGTTAACCACGTGTTAACAATTGTTCAACACGTGTCAAATCAAAAAAATGCGTGTACTAACACATGGCATAATAACTTATTGAACATTCAAGGAAAACTTGTAAATAACGTTGATAGAAACATGCGTCTTGAGGGTTCAAATCGTGCTACGTATAATGTGTAGTTAAAAACATGCGAGTCTTGTTTCTTAATTTATGTGATATCCGATATAACGTTGTTATCATGACCGGAACGGACTAGAACCAAATACTTAGTCGATCCAATTAAGCTTTTTAAAATCGTTATTTGAAAAAGTCGGTTACCAAATACCAATTGAATCAAGTGAATAGAGTATTGGATTCCATATTTTTCCATTCAAAATCTCATCTAACTAGTTGTATAAAATCACGCGTGTTGCGCGTTTTACAATCGAGATTTAGATGAGGTGTTAATCAATCAATGAATTATACAATCGAGATTCCATTTTGGTTGTAAACGTTAAAAAAATAAAGAAATCTGCACATAAGGTAACACATGAAATTTGTAACGAAATTATATAAGATTATGTTATTTATATTAATAGTATATAATATAATAATTTTTTTTAACAAAATAATAGTGTATAATATAATAAAGTTTTTGAATAAAATAATAGTATATAATATATTAATTAGGGTTACGTGTTGGGCGCTTTGGAAAGAAAGAAATAAGATGGTGTTCCAAAATGTTAAGACGAATGTGATGGAGGTGGTCGCTATGGTTAAATCATTAGCTTTTCTTTGGTATAACTACCGATCCAATTGTTATAGGCTTGATTGGAACGAGTGGGTTAAATATCCCATGTATATGTTGTAATGGTTTTGGTGTGTGGCTCTTTTGTTGAGGGCCCTCGCCTTGTGTGAATGAAGTTAACTTTCAAAAAAAAAGACCGAATATCGATACCGAACCGAGTGGTTTCGGGATCGGTATCGGTACCCATATTTATGGATTTTCGGTTTCGGTGTTATCGGTATCGGTACGGGATCGGTATGGTATCGGTATTTTAAGGTAAAATACCGATACCATACCGGTACCGAACCGATACCGTACCGTTCGGTATCGGTATTGTCGGGATCGGTATAAAAAGTTTTTGAATAAAATAATAGTATATAATATATTAATTAGGGATGAGCATACAAGGCCGAATACCGATCCCGTCCCGTCCCGATACCGTACCGAACCAAGTGGTTTCGGGATTGATATCGGTACCCATATTTATGGATTTTCGGTTTCGGTATTATCGGTATCGGTACGGGATCGGTATTTTAAGGTAAAATACCGATACCATACCGGTACCGTACCAATACCGAACCGATACCGTACCGTACCGTTCGGTATCAATATTGTCGGGATCAGTATAATATATTAATAGTATATAATATAATAAAGTTTTTAAATAAAATAATAATATAAATAAAATATTAATATAATTACTATTCATTTGAATGTTACTATTCAAATGAGTTTGCAAATTAATATAGTATAATGCTTTATTTTATGACTACAACTTCATATTTTATTTATTTAAATATTTATATGTTTTATTAAATCCACACTAAAATAAATTTTGTATTAATACTTTTTTCTTCACTTATTTAAAAAGTATACATGTCAGTGCACAAATCGGGTTTTTTCAATACTCAGTTCCAGGTAAGGAACCGGTTCCAGGTAGTGTCGGGTATTACTTCGATCGGGTATTGGAAGAATCGGTTTCAGTTCCGGTTCCTAGCATAAAAAACTATACCCGGTATACCAGTTCCGGTTTTTCAATACCCGGTTTCGATTCTTTCAATACCCGGTTCGGGTATGGAACCGGTTCCGGGTATACTGGGTATTGAAAAAAAACGGGTACACTGGGTATTGAAAAAACCCGGCTATGCTGGATATTGAATTCTTTTTATGCAATCACGTCGAAGGGTAGTGTGACTTAGATGATTATAACGCGGTTATATAATTATTTGGATGAGACGGGTCAATCTTGGGTTGTCGGAGTGGTCAAATGGTAACCCTTCTTGAATCACGAAGTGACCCATTCCTTCCCGGACCGCCTCAACATCAAAATGTCAAATAGTCACGTCGCTTGACATATACTTTTTTGGGTCATGAACCGGGTATTAGGAAAACCCGGTTCCGGGTATTTAAAAAAACCGGGTACAAACCGGGTCCGGTTCCGGGTACAGTTTTTTACATAGAAATTTATACCCTATGCGTACCCGATGGGTAGGGTCGGTTCTGGTTTTTTTTAATACCCAGTTTCGGGTTTTTTTTTCCAATTCCGATTCCGGTTCCGATTTTTTTGTGCACCTCTACATGTCATAAAATTAATTTGATTTTACTACTAAAAGATATCAAAGTTGGAAAATGAATACGTCATGCACGCTTGCATTACAAACACCGAAATGAAGACAAAAAATGGTATCATACTGATACTAAACCAGTATCACATCATGTTTATCAATTCTTTAACAATAATAAAGAAACACGAATAATTAAATCGGATGTACATGATAATCCAGTAATCGTGGTGAGGGAAGACGCCATGTTGTCAAGACTGATCGAGTTTCCGTTTATGGTGTACAGTTATGATGGCTAAGGTAGGATATGAATCCTACGAATTCGACAGGAGAGGGGGACGATTTTAAGATGGCTATTTGGTGTTTCGTTAGTTGTTAAGCCTCCCCATTAAGCTCAATATATACATCCATGGGGAAATCTTGTTTGTGGTTCGTTAATGATAAGTATGTTCATCAAATGTTTATTAGTTAAACTAATAAGGGTATTAAGGTCAATAATCATTTACTAAATAATAATAATAATAAATAAATAACCTTCTAAACCATAAGGGTCTTGACCTAATATATATGGTACAATACTCGGTTTTGAATTTACTCAATTTCTTACAATGTGGTATAGTACTCGTTCATAACTTTTGATAGTACCTTACTATACCAGTATTGATTGAACACAATCGGTACAGTACTCATTTGGTTTTAGCTAAAGTTCGGCATTTGTACTAAGTTGTACACTACTAGTATTTTGTCAGTTTTTATTTTTGTTGTGTTTTTTTAATTGATATTATTTCATGGCGGGCAAGTAGGTGTTGAGTTTGATTTTGTTCGTTGTGGGATACATATTTATTATTGCAATTTTGTTTGAGAATGGTTTTCTTTTATCATAGTGAAAATCAAATATTTTGTGGTGAAACAAATTTATAAGTTGCTAAAGTGATCTTGTTTGATTTTGTTGTCCAACATTGTATAAGTCTATTTTTATTTGTTCATTGATGCAAAGATTGTGCATCGAATTGATTGAAGAGCTCGTAAGTCATTGTCAAAAACATGGAGTGAACCCAACATGCAAGGTATGTTCCTGTGCCTAGAGATAGTTACAACTACACGATTGTTGGTGATAAGTTATTCGTATTCGAGGCCACTGATGGTAACATACCTCTCAAAGATTTGTAGGTTTTGGACGTCGATGAGTTGTGATACTATCCTACATTCGCACATGTGTATTGGCCTTAAATTGATTAAATCGTTAAATAAGCAAATGATTTATCTACGTCTTGAAACAATATGATATTTTTAGCCACAAAAACATGGATTACACCATATGTAAGAGGGGAATGCCACAAAGTTGCACTTATTGGGGAAAATACTTCATCTTTGGATGATGCGAGATACTTTAGATACTCTTGTTGAATATATATTTTGATGATTTATACATATTAAATACATGTGAGTGTTAGGTGTATCTGTATGCAACATGGAATCAACATTATGATGAAAAATGACGTTTTTATCCATCCTTTTTAGAGACAGTGGGATGGAAACGAGTTGCAACAACATGAATTCCACCAGCCAAGCATAAAAGTCACATACATGTTCCATGGAAAAACAAAGTTATTGCAATTGGTTAGGAATATACTTGAACTATTATATGTTTGATGTCTAGATGCTTGATACAAAGTACAAGTTTTGACTTTGTTGACCAAGTCTTTATGATAGACCTGAATTTACCTAATAATATATTATATCTTCTTCATAGATACACGTACGTGGACAAAGTTAATAACCAATGGCGATATGCTGAAGACCTTTTTGCTCACTTATATAATTTTGATATTGATTATCCATTGACTATTGGTGCATAAAGTGAACATGATTAAAAGCTCTACCTTTATGTGTTTTCCCTTAATATTTTAAAAATTCGTGCAAAAACTTTTAGAAGGATTAACTTATGCTTGCACAAATGTTATAAATTTGTTTGTTTTGAGCGGTGAAGATTTTAAGACCTCACACTAGAACATGATTTTTTTGGGTTTTTTTTCTTCCCATTTAACTATTTAACACTACAAAGAATTGGAGCAATAGCGGCGACAAATGTCGCTGGTAAAAGTGGCACATGTCGCTGGTAAAGGTATTAGCGACGACATGTCGCCGGTAATGTGTCGCTAGTATTGCTCTGTCGTTGCTGGTTTGGTTGTCGTCGCTAAAGGTGTCACTGGTATTAACCCTGTATTATTAGCAACGATAGGTTGAGCTTTAGCGACAAAAAAACGTCACTAATTATTTGTAGCCACGTCATCATCAGACCTACATGTCGCTGGTAAAAGTCCAAAAACCAAAAATGTTTTTTTCTTTATTTTTTTTTAATCCCAGTTTTTTAACCTGCTAAAATTTTTACTTACCCAACACAATAACCTGTTGTTTTTTAAAATCTCACACATAAACATAAACATAAACACTTTGAGCATGAACATAAACATCAAACTTCAAACATAACATAGATACTACAAAATACAAGTAGTAGACATTTCTAAAGTTACCCAAATTAAAGTATTAAAACCTACACCATCAAATTCATATCATTAATCTCTCTCATCCCCACCGTCCCCATCCATGTCGTCTTCATTAGCTTTCTTTTTTCCCGCCCCCTTCTCTATAGCGGCGTTGATTCGTGCCAGTTATTGACTTTCTAGAGTCAGCACACTTTGCCCAATCACTATCATCATATGTTGTAATGTTAAAAGTTGACCCTTTTGAAAATAAAACACCTTTGCCATCAGACTTTTTGAGATATCTCAATAGTCTCATGGCTATTTTCAAATGAGCACTTAAAGGATTATGCATGTTGACTCAAGTAATGCACAAAATAGGAAATATATGGCCTAATATGAGCAAGATAGATTAATTTGCCAACAAGTTTCTGATATCCAGTCACATTACTAACTTTTACTGTAATGATCTTTACACATTGAAGTTAGAATGTGATTTTGTTCAATTGGATTGTTTACAGGTTTACATGTCATACTAAACTCAGATAACAATTCCAAACAATATTTCCTCTAGGACAGACACAGGCCACTATTCCCTTTAATGACTTATATTCCTAAGAAATATCTTAATTCACCTAAATCCTTAATCAACAACTTAGATTTTAAACACTCTTTTACATTATTTATTTCAAACAAACTGTTACCTGTTACAACAATATCATCCACATACACAAGTATAAACACTTTAACAGAATCAGTATGTTTAAAAAATAAAGAATAGTCACATTTGCTTTGACAGAAACCCAACTCTACTAACACAAAAACTAGTTTTTCATTCCACTTCCTTGGAGCTTGTTTTAAGCCATATAAGGATTTGTTAAGTTTACGCACACTAGTTTCATTTTCAGGGTAATATCAATTAGGCAAAGACATGTATACATCTTCATGATATAAAAATGCATTGTTTACATCAAGTTGATAAAAATATTCCAATCATGTTCAACAGCTAAAGAGACAATACATCTAACTGTGACTAACTTTACAACGGGAGAAAATGTCTCCTCAAAGTCTAATCCTTGTTTTTTACTATAGCCCTTAGATACAAACCTAGCCTTGTATCTTTCTATTTCACCATTGGATTTATACTTAACTTTGTAAATCCACTTGCACCCTACAAGACTCCTACCAACATGTAATTCAACTAAATCCCGTGTTTTATTTCTATGAAGAGCCTCTATCTCTTCATTCATGGCATTGATCCAATTTGGATCAGTAATAGCCTTAGAAAAATTCTTTGGCTCATAACTTTTGTTCAAGTCAGATTTGAGTAATTTACAACTCTTTCTAAATCGTACTTCACTTTACCATCTATGACATAATCACTCAGTCTCTTAGGCATGGTATAACTCATAGTTAAGCTTCTAGTTACCACATCATTTTGTTGTGAAACATTTCCCTCAGAAGTTGAAAGTTCTTCACTTTCAGACTCCATATGCCCAATGATCGCGTGTCGAGTGCTAATCAAAAACTATTTTAAAAACAACTCCTTAGCTACAAGGACTGCAGTATAGGGAGTAGGGTTGTCGAACCACGAGGAGTATGTGGTTAGTGTTAATAGTATTTTATTAATTAACTAACTAATTAAAAATAATATTTTATGAAGTAAAATGTTGCGGTGCTTGCAAAAGTTGAATTGAATTGACTTGAAAAGTAATTAAAAAGAATAATATAATGAAAAATGGTCACTCCGGGTTTCTGATTCGGTAATTTTAAAGCTACTCCGTAATTAACCTAGCTAGGGAATCACATAGACATGATCCTGTTTAAATTGTTCAACCCAATTCAATTATCTTAACACTAAATACAAAATCAAATTATTCCTAGTGCAAGAAAACCAAGAAACGATGATATATTGTATCAATGCAAAAAAACCAAATTGTCTAGATCAGTCAAACATACAATTGAATCCAAAAGAACTTTAAGATGTTCACAAAATTCAATCCAAATACTAGGTATAAAACAGAGTAAACTAATAAAATAAATGAATCATTCACCCGGAGAGAACCGCGAAAGGATTAGCCTTGCATCTTGGTCGAGTACATGGCTCCCCTTTGTTCTGTCTTGTCTTCTGTCGTGCAAAAATTATGTTATTTTCCTTAAAAATTGTGTCCTTCTGCGAACTTGCGTTCTCCGACTTCTTTTATTGATGCAGCCGTCCCCAAAAAAAAATAATCATATCTCCATCATGCATTAAGAAGCTTGACCTCATGGATTCTACGATTTGGGCCTTGGGCCATTTGTCAAGTTTATTATTATTATTATTATTATTATTATTATTATTATTATTTATATATATATTATTATTACTCCATGCTCTTGTACCGGGTGCCTGCGACTTGACCAAAGTTCCTTCGTATTAAGCTCATATATCACGAACACCTACAAAACACATGTACATTATTAAATAACTAAGACCGACTAAAATCACACAATAAAAGACTCAAAAGTATACATAATTAACATATTAACAAGGTGCTTTCACCAACACATCACACCCCCACACTTATCTTTTTTCGTCTCGAAAAAATTATATATATACTCTGCTCAAGACATTATCACAGACTAGCACCCCAGTCGCCCCATCATACCTTAGCTAAGGTCCAAAGTCATACCCCATTTATAGATCAGCATTAGATGTGTTAATTCAGCAAGTCAAATTGATTTCTATTTAAAAACAGAATTAACCCGACTAAATCTAACATGCTTTCGGTTTTTATTCTCATGCAACACACCCCTCACAATTTTTCACTCCACTCGGTTTAATATCTGAACTAGCATGTAATGCGCTAGTATTATTCACTCAAAAACCAAGTATGTAACTCTGTTATCATAGGCTTGTATAACAATCACACCTTAACTGTAGACAATGTACGTATCCAAAGGACTTACGGGTTTTGGGCTTAGGGTAAAGGTAGTGAACGTTTAGGCTGAAAGTGGCTAAAATAAAATGGTGAAACAACTTGAATGACAATCCTTATTCACGAAACACAACTAAACACAACTTTCTGGGCATATTTGACCCATAACACATACTTCTATTTTTTTTTTTTTACTTTTCTCTTTTTTTTTTCTTTTCTCATTTTTTTTTTCATTTTTTTCACATATATATATATATATATATATTTTTTCTAACATAAATACAATCACTTAACACTTTGGACGTCATCAACACTTGGTAAAGGCACTGGTTTATTTGGGTGATTATGTAACGAAAGGGTATAGGGCTCAAAATTGGCTACTAATGGTGATTTAAGGTAAACGGTCAACACATAACAAATAAATGGGTATAAAAAAAAAGGGAAAACCTAAATTGCCTTTATCATCTATGTGCATATCTAGTCTACAACCTCGGCATGTATCAAATCACACAAGTTCTGCAACAGAGAAACATTTGGCCTACACTCAACAAATGAAAATATATATGTATCAATCTATCATCTAGTTGGCTCAAGATCTCACCAAAGTGTGGAAATGGGTTACTGATGTGTGCATGTATTTATTACCAATAGCTTGTTAAACCTAGTCAGACAATTCTAAATTTTTTTCTTAAAAATACCTGCTGAAAACGGTTCATATTACTTTTCCACAAATTAGACCATGACTAAGGATCTACTGCCAAAACAATCAAGAAACAACTGGTATGTACTGAAATAGCTGCTTTATGTCTGATTAGAATGCTTTTTAGGAACAATTTTCAAGACATTTTCCATTTTCAATTTTTTTTTTTTTTGATTTTTTTAATTTTTTTTAGACTCAAGAATAAATAAAAACGAAGTTTCCCCACCCCCACACTTGAACGACACATTGTCCTCAATGTAAGATAGGGAATAAAATAAAACAGAAATAAAAATATATAAATATATAACCGTAGTAAAAAGGAACAGACTCCCCTGGTTATAGGCAGTACGCGTATGAGCCCGTTCAACTCCTTCCAATCCAGCCGTATAGCATTTCATTCGCGCCCGATAAACAACCTGAAACAAAGGAACAAGAAAAAAAACACAAATCGGGATACCTGCAAACATTAGTGATTCAAGATCATCCCCGCCCGAATGGAGATTGTGTACGGGCGGTGCAATCTATTCTTGCAATTCAAATCATAACAAGAAATCCCATGACTCAAACAAAAATAAAACTGACTCGAAAATACTCGAAAATAAAAATTGAATAATAAAAAAAAATACACAAACAAATATACAAAATATACAATAACCATACCTGATGTTCATTCATGGTGGTCTCAAATAACATTTTCCTACCGAATTCCCTATGTATGTTCGGTAATTGACATGTCGAGTCTTCATCTTCTTTTTTATCTTTGACATGTTTGTAAGATCACTGCTGGGCCACTTCTCTATATTTTGTCCAATGTCTTCAATGCTCACCTTCCTCTTTTGCCCACTCAATCCATCATCTTCAACTTTGTCTATTTTGCTCATAAATATGGAAGGATGGTTGGGGTCCGCCATGGTTACCCGGTTCACTGGTTCTTCAGCATGTGTGTCTACAAGTGGTTGTACGTACGAAGTCACGTCTACTTTAAGGCTTGTAGCTTCCTCTTCTAAGGCTTCCTCCATCACATCCTGCTCCAGATATGCCTCTTCAACAACTTGTTCAGCCACATCAACATTAACCATATCCGGTTCAACAGTCAAATCTTCAAGTTCCAAATCTGCTGCCAGTTGACCAACTTGCTTAAATAGTTCTTCCACAATTTTGTCCCTGACCTCATTGTCCTTTCGAATCGCCTGAACATCTTCCTGGACAGCCTTTATGGCCTCTAAAATCTCACTCAGCTGATCATTGCTTCCCTCTTCAGTGTTTTGTTGCTGCTGATAACCGTAGTCAACACTCTGGCCTCCATGAACAATCAGATCAGTATTCATGTAGTAATTTGCAGTTTGTTCCCTAGAGTGATAGATGTTTGGCTTGTAGTATCTTTGCTGACAGTTCTGATATTGTGGCCAATAATAAGAGGATGATAAGTATGAGTCTTCATCTTTTTCTAGCCCAAAGATAATACGATCTTTTCGTGCATTATATGCTGCAACTCTTTGACGGGCAATTGGACAATCTTGCATCACATGATATGGGCTCTCGCAACACCCACATGCATCATAATCCACCCAGTTCATCCTGAATTCAATTTGCCTGCAAAACTAACATACCCAGCGTAATATTGAACAAAACAGAGAAAAATACAGCACAAGAATTTTTTTTTTTTTGGTTTTTTAATAAAAAAAAAATAATTAAGCTAAAAACACTAAGCGCACGCACTCCCCGGCAACGGCGCCATTTTGATCGCGTGTCGAGTGCTAATCAAAAACTATTTTAAAAACAACTCCTTAGCTACAAGGACTGCAGTATAGGGAGTAGGGTTGTCGAACCACGAGGAGTATGTGGTTAGTGTTAATAGTATTTTATTAATTAACTAACTAATTAAAAATAATATTTTATGAAGTAAAATGTTGCGGTGCTTGCAAAAGTTGAATTGAATTGACTTGAAAAGTAATTAAAAAGAATAATATAATGAAAAATGGTCACTCCGGGTTTCTGATTCGGTAATTTTAAAGCTACTCCGTAATTAACCTAGCTAGGGAATCACATAGACATGATCCTGTTTAAATTGTTCAACCCAATTCAATTATCTTAACACTAAATACAAAATCAAATTATTCCTAGTGCAAGAAAACCAAGAAACGATGATATATTGTATCAATGCAAAAAAACCAAATTGTCTAGATCAGTCAAACATACAATTGAATCCAAAAGAACTTTAAGATGTTCACAAAATTCAATCCAAATACTAGGTATAAAACAGAGTAAACTAATAAAATAAATGAATCATTCACCCGGAGAGAACCGCGAAAGGATTAGCCTTGCATCTTGGTCGAGTACATGGCTCCCCTTTGTTCTGTCTTGTCTTCTGTCGTGCAAAAATTATGTTATTTTCCTTAAAAATTGTGTCCTTCTGCGAACTTGCGTTCTCCGACTTCTTTTATTGATGCAGCCGTCCCCAAAAAAAAAATAATCATATCTCCATCATGCATTAAGAAGCTTGACCTCATGGATTCTACGATTTGGGCCTTGGGCCATTTGTCAAGTTTATTATTATTATTATTATTATTATTATTATTATTATTATTATTATTTATATATATTATTATTACTCCATGCTCTTGTACTGGGTGCCTGCGACTTGACCAAAGTTCCTTCGTATTAAGCTCATATATCACGAACACCTACAAAACACATGTACATTATTAAATAACTAAGACCGACTAAAATCACACAATAAAAGACTCAAAAGTATACATAATTAACATATTAACAAGGTGCTTTCACCAACACATCACCCAACCCTATCTGTATCTAAACATCTACTAATGGGCTGCTCTGGATGAGCCTTGCCTTCTAAACTAGTAGGTTCAACACTAGATTGCTGAGACCCATGTGGTTATGAATCAGTATTACCTAGACCCTTTCTTTCATCATTGGGATCTTCATTATGTTCAGTGTTTATGTTATCATACAGATAAAAGAAGTTTAGATTATCAACATGAGCCTAAATATTTTCATTAAACTTTGAAAAAAATGTTCTTTTCCTTAAATAGAAAAATATGTTCAAAATTTTTACATATCTAGAAAAGAATACAAATTTAGTGTCTAGACTAAACATTTTGTAACCTTTCTTTTCTGTAGAATAACCTAAAAATACACATTTTTCTGACCCACTTGACAATTTATCAGGCTCATTAAGAACCGTACAAAAACATAAACGACCAAACACTTTAAGTTGTTCAAGAAAGGGTTCAAAACAAAAAAACTAGCTCATATGGAGTTTTGCCACCTAGAACTGAGGAGGGTGTCCTATTAATAAGGTAAGCAGCAATTAGAACACAATCTGACCAAAACCTAATAAGGACACTACTTTGAAATAAAAGAGTCCTAGCAACATTTAAGAGGTGCCTATGTTTCCTCTCAACTATTTCATTATGTTGTGGTGTGTAGTTGCATGAAGTTTGATGTAAAATACCTTTTGACTTTAAAAGGTGTGACATCTGTCACTTTTATCATTATTTTTTTATTATATATATATATATATTTATTTCGTACCTCCTATCTTGAACGTCGCATTTTATCTTTCTAATTACATTATCTGTAATAATAATAATAATAAATAATAATAATAATAACAATAATAATGTAGGTTTCAAACATTATATTAAATAAACCTTTTATCATAATCCATTAAACTTAACCCAACCCAACACAATCACTACACCACTCCTTTTAAAATACTGAGCCCAGCCTGTAACACCCCAACCGATGGCGGAAACATCGGGATGTCACGTATTGATGATTGTTCAGTAGCTCATGGTAAATAATAAATTTCCATAATTGATTTAAATGTATTACATACAATTGTTCTACAAGAATTTGTACATCAAAAATGAATAATACTAAATACACATCTTCAAGCGTTAACTCTAATCTTCAAGCAAGCTATAACCTGAAACATGTTAAGTTTGAAAATATTTTGGGTCAACAAAAGTTGGTGAGAGTTACATAGGTTTTGATAATCGATTAAAGCTTGTACAATTCAAGTGTCATGGCAAGTCTAGTCCATATGTGAAAACATACTAGAAGTAAATCGAGTGCATAATCAACCCTTGTGACTAGAATATTGTGGTCCGTCTCATACGCTCATGGTCACTCGATTATGTTATGCGATAACAATCACCCACGCTACCTATGTAGGAGGCATGTATCCGGGTGGGATTGTCAGTCCAATAGATCTATCATTGTATACCGTCGGCTGATCAATGTTAATGATTATGCTAGAATATTGTGCTTACCCTAGTCATGTTTAAGACATAATGCAACATAGAAAAACAAATAGACACTTTATGATTGAATTGCTCAATTGCATATAGAATGTTGTAACATGTTTTACCCCAAAAATAGTGAAATAGAAAAGGGGCTATGTAAAACTCACCTTAGCAAAATGTTATGTCTCGTGAAAATAGATTATGTGTTGCCCAACGATGCCAAGTATTACCCTATAATTAAGGTAATAAATATGTCTAAGTCTTTCTAGTCTACAAATATTTTCTAGGGTTTCGAATTGGGGATAAGTGTTCGTTTGATTAATAAATAAAATGTTTAGTAAATAAGAGAAATTTGATAAATAAATAAACAAAAGTCTTTTTGTAAATTTTAAATTGAAGATGGTCACAATATAAAGTTTTAAGTATGAAAATAATTTTTATAAAATTATTTCTTTAAAAATAGAATATTAAATCTATTTATTTCAAATTGTCAAAATATAACTTTAATATTTAAAAATACAAAAATTAAAGAATTATTAAATTAAAAATTGTATTTCTGTTCCAAATAAATAAAAATAATTTATATAAAATTTTGGTGCAAAAATATTGAAAAATGAATTTATTATGATTTATTTATGATTAAAACTAACAAAAATTGATTAAAAATATTAAATAAATGATTTTTCAGAAATAAAAATCATTTCAGAAAAGTTTAATGTTATAAAAACTCAGAATAATTTTTATGGAAATTTATATAACTGTTTTGATATTTTTATAGAATTTTATAAATAAAATAGAATAAACTTGAATTATTTATTATATATATTAAATAAATAATTTTTGGAAAACTAAAAATTGTATGTTAAACTTTTCTACTAGAATAACATAAAATAATTTTTGTAGAATTTATAAAATAGTTTTAGTATTTTAAAATGAATTTTAAAAATACTAAGGAATATATATATTTATACTTAAATGAAAAAAAATGTTTGTTGATGCCATGGATCGAACCCGCGTGTTTAGATTAACAAACATCAGACACAACCACTTGATCTAGATCAGTGGTTGTGTTTGATTCCAGTTCGTTTAAAATATATATTTATGTTCAGAAAAGATGTTCTTCCCCAAATCGTGCCCTAGCTTTGCAATTATTTGATTTACACAACAATAACCCAATTAATCATAGGGTTATTGTTGTGTATATGCCGATGATCAAAACCCATAAAAAAACATACTTACAGACACGAATTCGTATATAATTGTCCGGTCAACTGAAAAGTCAAACACGAACACAATGATTCAAAGGATGATTTAAGAACAAAAATTAAAGATTGAGAGAGAGATTTCGGCGAGTTTAGCATGTAATGGGAGGTTCAATTTATAGGGAGAGGGTTTGGATTGACGAATTGGTAAGTTGACTCTTATAATGATGATGACGCGATAAATTGGTAAAATTTGGAATGTGATAACGTTGATTGACGTGTAATGGACGTGTATAGGCAATCACGAAGCAAATTATGAGTTATTACCATGTTTGATTCAATAAAAAGTCAAACACAATTCTTGTTTTGTTCGGCCCCTTATGCAGCGATCAGGAAGAGGAAACAGACAAAGGTTTTGAAGGTGTTAAATAGTTAGTGCATCAGTATTCAAACACAAGGAGTATCATGGACCAGTGGTTTGTGTTGTTGTGTTAATAGGTTGGGCCGGTCTGGACGCGGTTCGATTCCTGGTCCAAACATTTTTTTTACATAAATAGAGAGGAGAGGAGATGGGCCAGGTGGTTTGGGCAGGATTATTTGGGCTCCGAAAATGGGTTTCAAGGGGTGGGCTTGGTTTGGTTATGGTTTTAAAGATGGTTAAAAAAAATGACAAACTTACAAAAAAAATTTTACATTAAATAAAATCTGAATTTTTTTGTTATTATCATTATTATTATTATAGATATACTATTATATATATATATATATGAGTTGTGTGGCGGGAAAAATAAAGGCTTAGGCACATTTGTATAATATTAATGATAAAGATGTAGTAAAAATAAGGGTTTGAACAAAAATTTGGGGAAATTTTTTTTTGCGATGTTACAGTCTCCCCTACTCTTAGAAACTTCGTCCCGAAGTTTATTGAAAACACAGGGTTGAAGGGGGTTGGATAGAAATTAGGACAAGTGTGATCTAGAGAATTTTGTGTTAAGGCATGACATGAATAGAGTAATCTTGTTTCAAATAATTTGGATAAAAGGGTAGGATTAGGTGTGTCTTGAAATCGCAATAAGAATCTTAAGTTTTAGGAGTCCTAAAAGAAATGAGTTGATGGACTATTGAAAGACTAAATGAACTACCAGGTAACTAAAGTTTATAATTGGTCAACTACCGAAAACCTTGATAAAATTTCACACTACCTTAACGTACCTGTAAATTCAAGATTACGTTCCGAACCGCAATCACCAACTTACCTTACATTAGGGTTTTGTGTCCTTCTATGACTCTACCGATTATTGAGCAGGTTCAATAGCCTTCACCAGTCGTTGAGCAGGTGGTAGGGCCTCTCCCGACTGTTGAAAAGACATGATGACCTCTACCAATCGTTGAGTAGGTTATTTGGTAGCTAACTAACTATTGTACAAGTAAGCAAGTTTATAAGTATAACTAGTATGGTTTAGATATTGATAAAGCAATTAGTTCACATTCAAACAAGCATGCATCCAAGCGTTGTAAACGACTCTTATGTAAAAGACAAAAATTCCAATACTTTGAATCAAAGCGTCAATACATAGAAAAAAATAACATTCAAACGGTGGAGCTTGTTGTTTAAGTAGCTGGAGGGTCCCTAGCAGGTTATTCGGAGCAGCAAGGGCATTTGCAGCAGGAATTCGACAAGCATCCGCAAGATGCCCATACCTTTGACAATTGGTACACTGACGGCAGGGCACTTGGGTTGGGTGGTGATACTGACAGGTGTCACACTTAGGTTGGTTCCCGTTATATTGTTTCTTGTTGGGTGGGACAGTGGCGTCTATTGCAAAATTCTTGACCTTGCGCCTTCCATTGGTTGAGGCCTCAGTTTTAACTTCAACGACAGGTTGGGGAGTATCCTTCGCAACAGTTTTCCTTTCCCCTTTCCGAGTTAGGGTTCCTGCTTTCACATGATTATCTGTTAGGGTGGCCGCCAAACGCTTTGCTTCCTCCAGAGTAGCAGGGTTCCTTCCCTACACCGTGTCTTGAATCTGCATGGGTAAGCCACCAATGTATTTTTCGATCGCAATAGGCAAAGGGGTGACCTTGTGTGGTAGTAGTAGACTGAGTTCGTGAAAACGAGTGTTGTAGGCGAGGTTTTCTCCACTATCTTGGGCAAGATCATGAAACTCATCTTCTAACTTCTTGATTTCATTACGAGGGCAGAACTCTGCCTTCATAATGTCTTTAGCTTGATCCCAAGTTAAAGCCAGTGCGACTTCAGCTCCACGGGTGCGTTTTTCCTCGTTCCACCAAGTGAGTGCTCGTTTGTGAAGGACACTCATGGCATAACGGACCTTTAAGTTATCGGGACACTCACTGTTAATGAAGGTATTCTCAATACCCTCGAACCATTGCAGAAGACCCGTAGCTCCTTCATCTCCACTGAACTTAGGGGGATTACAGGTATTAAAGTGCTTAAGAGTGCAAGCTGGGAGACCATTCCCGTTTCCATTCCCGTTTCCATTGTGGTTTCCGTTGCCGTTTCCGTTTCCATTACCGTTTCCGTTTATCTGGATGACTTGAGCAAGTAAGTTAGGAACCAGAGTTGCGATCTGTTGTGCCATTTGTTGAGAGATGATCGCAGCCAGTTGAGCATCAACGCCATTGTTGTTGTTGTTGTTAGTGTCATGGTTATGGTTGTGATTGCTACTCCCTTCATCATGATTGTCACCACTGTTAAGGCGAGCGCTGCGACGTGGAGGCATGATTTGTAAGAGATACAATGAAGGTTTAATGAGACATGAAAGAGGTAATATAAGGAATGTAATCATTTATCCATTTATTAAAACGGATAAACGAAAACGTTGACTTATCAAAGATTCTAGATTCTAATAACATAGTGAAGACATGCTTTAGCCTATAAGTGACCACTCATCCCGAGAATTCCCAGGTAGGCATCCGGATCCCTCGTCTGATTGGGATATATGCGCAATGCCAGCCTAGACAGAAGACTCAGAATACAGGCGTTCACCCTTCCAGATTGCACGTGTTCGTTATAAAAATCTAGAATTTCGACGAGATCTCAAGGTGGTTCAGGCTAAACCTGAGGATTTTGTCCTATTAGTCTAAGAGTAGATCCAGTGATGGAGAGCAATCTCCTTGTAGGGATTAAAGTAGGGATAAGAAGTATGAGGGAGATAGAGAATAGCAAATAAAAGGAGCAAATACTGGTTATAATCATGTGGTTATAGACTAGATTATTTTTCTAATAACCTAATTCCCTATAACCATGGCTCTGATACCAATCTGTAACACCCCAACCGATGGCGGAAACATCAAGATGTCACGTATTGATGATTGTTCAGTAGCTCATGGTAAATAAATTTCAATAATTGATTTAAATGTATTACATACAATTGTTCTACAAGAATTTGTACATCAAAAATGAATAATACTAAATGCACATCTTCAAGCGTTAACTCTAATCTTCAAGCAAGCTATAACCTGAAACATGTTAAGTTTGAAAATATTTTGGGTCAACAAAAGTTGGTGAGAGTTACATAGGTTTTGATAATCGAATAAAGCTTGTACAATTCAAGTGTCATGGCAAGTCTAGTCCATATGTGAAAACATACTAGAAGTAAATCGAGTGCATAATCAACCCTTGTGACTAGAATATTGTGGTCCATCCCATATGCTCATGGTTCACTCGATTATGTTGTGCGATAACAATCACCCACGCTACCTATGTAGGAGGCATGTATCCGGGTGGGATTGTCAGTCCAATAGATCTATCATTGTATACCGTCGGCTGATCAATGTTAATGATTATGCTAGAATATTGTGCTTACCCTAGTCATGTTTAAGACATAATGCAACATAGAAAAACACATAGACACTTTATGATTGAATTGCTCAATTGCATATAGAATGTTGTAACATGTTTTACCCCAAAAATAGTGAAATAGAAAAGGGGCTATGTAAAACTCACCTTAGCAAAATGTTATGTCTCGTGAAAATAGATTATGTGTTGCCCAACGATGCCAAGTATTACCCTATAATTAAGGTAATAAATATGTCTAAGTCTTTCTAGTCTACAAATATTTTCTAGGGTTTCGAATTGGGGATAAGTGTTCGTTTGATTAATAAATAAAATGTTTAGTAAATAAGAGAAATTTGATAAATAAATAAACAAAAGTCTTTTTGTAAATTTTAAATTGAAGATGGTCACAATATAAAGTTTTAATTATGAAAATAATTTTTATAAAATTATTTCTTTAAAAATAGAATATTAAATCTATTTATTTCAAATTGTCAAAATATAACTTTAATATTTAAAAATACAAAAATTAAAGAATTATTAAATTAAAAATTGTATTTCTGTACCAAATAAATAGAAATAATTTATATAAAATTTTGGTGCAAAAATATTGAAAAATGAATTTATTATGATTTATTTGTGATTAAAACTAACAAAAATTGATTAAAAATATTAAATAAATGATTTTTCAAAAATAAAAATCATTTCAGAAAAGTTTAATGTTATAAAAACTCAGAATAATTTTTGTGGAAATTTATATAACTGTTTTGATATTTTTATAGAATTTTATAAATAAAATAGAATAAACTTGAATTATTTATTATATATATTAAATAAATAATTTTTGGAAAACTAAAAATTTTATGTTAAACTTTTCTACTAGAATAACATAAAATAATTTTTGTAGATTTTATAAAATAGTTTTAGTATTTTAAAATGAATTTTAAAAATACTAAGGAATATATATATTTATACTTAAATAAAAAAAAATGTTTGTTGATGCCATGGATCGAACCCGCGTGTTTAGATTAACAAACATCAGACACAACCACTTGATCTAGATCAGTGGTTGTGTTTGATTCCAGTTCGTTTAAAATATATATTTATGTTCAGAAAAGATGTTCTTCCCCAAATCGTGCCCTAGCTTTGCAATTATTTGATTTACACAACAATAACCCAATTAATCATAGGGTTATTGTTGTGTATATGCCGATGATCAAAACCCATAAAAAAAATACTTACAGACACGAATTCGTATATAATTGCCCGGTCAACTGAAAAGTCAAACACGAACACAATGCTTCAAAGGATGATTTAAGAACAAAAATTAAAGATTGAGAGAGAGATTTCGACGAGTTTAGCATGTAATGGGAGGTTCAATTTATAGGGAGAGGGTTTGGATTGACGAATTGGTAAGTTGACTCTTATAATGATGATGACGCGATAAATTGGTAAAATTTGGAATGTGATAACGTTGATTGACGTGTAATGGACGTGTATAGGCAATCACGAAGCAAATTATGAGTTATTACCATGTTTGATTCAATAAAAAGTCAAACACAATTCTTGTTTTGTTCGGCCCCTTATGCAGCGATCAGGAAGAGGAAACAGACAAAGGTTTTGAAGGTGTTAAATAGTTAGTGCATCAGTATTCAAACACAAGGAGTATCATGGACCAGTGGTTTGTGTTGTTGTGTTAATAGGTTGGGCCGGTCTGGACGCGTGTTCGATTCCCGGTCCAGACATTTTTTTTACATAAATAGAGAGGAGAGGAGATGGGCCAGGTGGTTTGGGCTGGATTATTTGGGCTCCGAAAATGGGTTTCAAGGGGTGGGTTTGGTTTGGTTATGCTTTTAAAGATGGTTAAAAAAAATGACAAACTTACAAAAAAAAATTTACATTAAATAAAATCTATTTTTTTTGTTATTATCATTATTATTATTATTATATATATACTATTATATATATATATATATATATGAGTTGTGTGGCGGGAAAAATAAAGGCTTTGGCACATTTGTATAATATTAATGATAAAGATGTAGTAAAAATAAGGGTTTGAATAAAAATTTGGGGAATTTTTTTTTTTGCGATGTTACACAGCCCAAACCACCCAAAATACCCGGCCCACCTCCTCTCCTCTCTATACAATAAATAGGTAAAAAAAAATATATTGTCTGGACCGGGAATCGAACCCGCGTCCAGACCGGCCCAAACCTTAACACAATCAACACAAACCACTGGTCCATGAGACTCTTTGTGTTAGGATATAGAAGCACTAACTATTTAACTCATTTAAATTTCTTGTCTGATTCCCTTTATGCTCGCTGCACAGTGCCGAGCCACTACAAAGAAAAAGGGTATCATTTGATTGAAACTAAACATGGAAATTATCATCTAATTGATTTATATTATTGAATAGACAGATTCTTAGGCGTATTATACACGCTAAATCCATTCAATAACATACCAAGATTAGTCCTTTTACGCATTTTAATTATGAACGAGTCAAACTTTCTAAAACGACTAACCTGTAGGATTGTTATAAATTGGACCCTTTCTCACAACCTTTACACGCCGACTAACACATCCCCATTCATAATTCATTCTAAAAATCCTCTAATTCTGCGTATTAGCTTCGGGTTGACTTTTCAGTTGACTACCTCGTTCATACGTCATTACACGCTGTAAGTACTAAATTCTTTGTGGGTTTTGTTATTCGGCCTCACACGAACAAAAGCCCCATCATTACAGAGACTATCGACCTCTGTTTTGATCAATTGTGATAGCTAGGGTTCGTGTTCTTAATTTGGGGAAGATGACTCATTTCAGTTATTATACAAATAAATAAACTTCTGGTTTAGAATTGTTCTCAGGGTGTGGCTCAGTTGGTGGCCACATTTGTGATAAACTTCGAACCAGCCAGAGGCCCAGGTTCGATTCCCACAACCAACAACATTTTTTTTACCCTTTTATATATATATATATATATATATATATATTTAACATATTAATCTTTTAAAATAGTTTTTAAATACTAAAAGTGGTTTATAAATTCTATAAAAATTACTGTATGATCTTCTAATGGTAAAGTTTATCATACAATTTTTAGTTTTTAAAAAGTAATTTATTTAAAATATATAAAAAATATTACAAGTTTATTCATTTATAATTTTAAAATTTTATAAAAATATCTAAACGATTTTATAAAATCCCACAAAAATTATTCTAAACTTGTATAACAATAAACATGTCAGAAATAATTTTTATTTCAGAAAAATCGTTTGTTTCATATTTTTAATTGATTTTTGTTATTTTAAATCATAAATAAATCATAATAAATTCAATTTTCAATATTTTTGTACCAAAATTTTACATAAATTATTTTTGTTCATTTAGAACAGAAATACAAATTTAATTTGATATTTCATTAATTTTAGTATTTCTAGATATTAAAATTTTATCTTTGACAAATAGAAATAAATATACTAAATATTCAATTTTTGAGAGAATAGTTTTATAAAAATTATTTTCATACTTAAAACTTATTAACAAGACCATTCTTAATCAAAAACCTGCAAGATTCTTTTATTTAAATTATTTACCAAATTTCTTTATTTATTAATAATATACCAAATTAATAAAACAATTACTTATCCCCAAATTAGGAACTCTATAATTACTTGTATCATAGAATTATTTCCCTTACACATTATCAAATTCTTTAGGTTAATCCTTTGGGATAATCTCAATTCAAATCACGTTGTTCGGTAGAGTTTCAAGTTATTACGCGAACTGTGAGTATTACTTATCCCCTTTTTCGTTTATACACTTTTGGGGTGATTCATGCACAAGTATACAAAACTTGAACATTCATTTACACATACATTTTTCTTCATTTACAATTCATATACGTGTCTTGTTTATTCTTGTGCTTTATGTTTGAACATGAATGTAGCTTACGTACAAAATCATACATCTAGACATAACTTATGTTATGGTGCTCTTTACATATAGACGTAACTTATGTTACGGTGCTCATTTAGACATAACTTATGTTATGGTGCTCTTTTAGACTTGACACGTGTTACGGTGCTCATTATCAATTTTACCTTATCAACTTTACATTTTGTCTTGTTTGGTTACTTATGTGCTTACATAATGCCTTGGTGATGCTAGACACATGAATTGTATCGATTTTTAACTTATACTATATGTACAAAGCTAGGTAATATTCACCAACATCATATGTTGACAAAATTTATTTTAGTGCATGTTTCAGGATAAGCTGCTTGACGCTTCACATAGAACTTTGGACTTAGATTTAATCAAACAACTATCTCTATTTTTGTTGTCATGTATTTATTTTCACATGTTGTAAAACAAATTCAATAATCAAATATTTACATTTTAGTACCATGAGCTTTTGAACAATCGTCACTACGTGACACCTCGATGATTCCGCCATCGGTTGGGGTGTTACAAAAGGTTACTCATTTGATTGCTAATAAACTCACTACCATTGTCACTTCTAAAAAATTTTATGCCTTTCTTAAACTGAGTTTTAACAATTTCAACAAAATCTACATCTACATCTACACTATCTACATCTACATCTACATCTACATCTACACTTTTACACTATATAATAAAAGAAAACACATGAGGGACACATGGCACTCCCTCATGAATTCTCTCATTTTTATTATTTAATACAATAAATTCAAATTTAAATATAATAATTGATTTGCAAAAGCATATTATAAATTTATTAAATTGAATTTTATTAATTATATTAATAATCATAGTTGTAACTGAAATCATCAATAAAAGAAAACACATAATTCTTTTTATAATATTTGATCTATTATTCTAATTTAAAATTAAGTTTGTTACAATATTTGACAAATGATTATTAAGTTTTTTTTTTTTTTTGGTCATTGTTTTAGATGTTAAACTATGCTCAACAAATACATATTAATTTTAATACTTAAAATTCAAAAGTCAAATAAACAAATTAAGAGACGTGTGTCCACTGCCAAAGGTGATCAATCACGTATAAAAAACGGTGATGATGTAGACACGTTTAGTGTAATTGGTGCATGCTAACCTTTTGGAGGCCATGATGATTCATCTTCGTTGTTCGGTTTGACTTGTGCTAAACTATCGTTTGAAACAATCTATTTGATCTTTGCAAAGGGTCGTGTTATGAATTTGTGTAGCGTGCTACGTCTTAAGCATCGTGTTTTACATTCTGTGTCTAGCAGTGTGTTTTACACTGTTGTGTAATTGTCTTTTACACATTGCGTATACGAATTGTCTGTAGCGTATTGTTTCTTACACATCGTGCTTTATATTTCGTGTCTTACTGCACGTTTCTACTTGCCGCCAGCCGAAACAACGCGCCACAAGCAAATACTAGCCACTTTCGGTTGTAATGAAAGCCCTTATCGTAACAAAGCAACTTGATGCCAACCAGATTGCCACGCGGCTGAATTTTACTAGTTTTAATAGTACCTCATTGCACCGGTACCGATCGAACATAACCCTTACAATACTCATTTTGGTATTAGCTAATTTTCGGCATCTATACTAAGTTGTATGGAAATGGAATGCTGAATCGCAAATTTAATGGCGACTCGTCTCTCTCCTTCTCTATCACCCAAATATATACAATACAATATTCGATCCAAAACCAATACCAATACGTTCAATACTCATTTTGGAGTTCGGTCACCTAGAACTGAGGAGGGTGTCCTATTAATAAGGTAAGCAGCAGTTAGAACACAATCTGACCAAAACCTAATAGGGACACTACTTTGAAATAAAAGAGTCCTAGCCACAAGAGGTGCCTATGTTTCCTCTCAACTATTTCATTCTGTTGTGGTGTGTAGTTGCATGAAGTTTGATGTAAAATACCTTTCGACTTTAAAAGGTTACTCATTTGATTGCTAATAAACTCAGTACCATTGTCACTTCTAAAACATTTTATGCCTTTCTTAAACTAAGTTTTAACAACTTCAACAAAATCTTTTACATTTTCAAAAACTTCAGTTTTACTTTTCATTAAACACACCAACACAACCCTAGAATAGTCATTCACAATAGTAAGGAAGTATTTGAATCCTTCCCTACTTGGAACCTTGTATGGTCCCCACACATCTAAATGAACTAACTCACTTAGTTCATTAGATTTATGTGTACTCAAAGGGAATGGTTCCATTTGCTGTTTAGCCTTAAGACAAACTTCACAAGGTTCAGATTTGTCCTGGTTAGTTAATCCTAGTATGTTTTTTAAACACCTAATAGCTTGGTCAGATGGATGATCCATCCTCCCATGCCACATATTATTTAGACTACTATAATTGCAACACACCTTATTTAACATCAAACAGTTATCATAGTAGTACAAACCATCAACTTGACTACCAGTCACCACGACATTCTTGGTTAACAAGTCCTGTACATAGCACTTATGTTCATCAAAAACCACATTTACTTTATTATCCTTATCAAGTTTATGAATCGATATGAGATTAATTGAATAGTCAAGCACAACCAACACATCAAGTAAAACAACATTGTTACCTAACTTCACATTGCCTATCTTAGTAACAATTGCATCAGTACCATTAGGGTGTTTTACTCTAATGTTAAACTCAGTTACATCAATATATTTAGTCAAGTTTTCTTCATTCTTGATCATGTGTTGATTTGCCCATTAATCAAATATCAATCCCCATTAGAATATTTTAACAACCATCACGAGAGGTATAAGAATATTTAGTCAAGACCATGAAAACATTATAGAAAGTGAAAATATATAACAAAAATAAAGTCTATATTAGTATGGAAAATATATAATGGCAATGCACATGATTTTATTTCTTTTAAGTTCTAGCATGTGTGTAATAAATACGGATTGATAGAATGTTAAAGGAACTAGGTGTAACTTTGACTTATACAACGCATATACTAATGGGTAATGGGGTAACTTATTTTAAACAAGTAATTATATGCATAGTTATGCTTTAACACCGTGCGTAATAGGCATTCCAAGAGCATGAATGAACTTGATAACGCCTATAGCACCGTTTTCCTAGGTGTTATAGGGGCATGAAGAGGGATGGACATTTCTAATATAATATATCAAAGCGGAGAAAAAACTATGGAAAGTAATAATTGAAAGGGCATTAAGGAGCGTTAACAATTACACATTTTTTAAAGGGCGTTATGCTGATGTGACGAAAAATGCCCATAGGGTGCATAAGTGCATAAAAAATTACAGATGGTCACATTGATAACAAATCAACATTATTGAAAAGTAAATGGTGGAACTTGAAACTTAGTCAATACGAAAGACCAAGACTTGTCACTCATAAAACTTGGGAGACTCACTAAAAAGAAAGGGTATATTCTTTTTTGAAGACGGACATGAAGGTATTTCGTCTTTTAATAATAGTGCTATTTGGAAACAGACCCCAGACCTTTTTAGAAACCACCACTTCTAGACGAAAACTTTTGAATAAAGGAGACTGTGCCTTTTTCTTTTTAATTACAATTTCCACTTCCTACATTATATGTAACCTAAAGACCCATCTAAACATTTTGTTGTGGCGATAAATAGAACGTACCATGCTATCATTCATATGTGTCCTGTAGCCGTCAAAAACTTACCCCACCACACAGCGATGGTGCTTTTATATACATATATACAACTTATATGTGATTTTATTTTTTATTTTTATCATTTTGAGCTTTAAATCATGTTCATGCCTTGTACTATCGACTCTGCTGCAATGCTTGGGTTCCCCCCAGTAATATACTCAGGTCAAGTTATCATATTTTGTTAATTGCATGACAATCAGGCAAATAATAACCCTTTAACGTGTCTCTTTTGTCAACGTACCTTCACAATATTTATTCATATTTGGCTTTAGCAATTTCGTACCGAATACCAGTACCATACTAATATTGAACTGGTATCGACCGAACATATACAATACAATATCCTGTCTTGAATTTAGCCCAATTTCGATATCGATACCATGTGTAACGGTTCGGCTTCATAAATTAGTATACATATTAATTCACAATTGTCGGTGGAACAGTATGTGAACACATGGCACATCCGTAATTTCGTGTGTGAATGAAGGGTACATCGGTAATTTGCCTAGCGAATATACCACCATCTCCAGCCGCTATGTTCCTGGTCTCCGCTTCTTCTTTCACTGTTTCATTTTGCATATGCGGCTACCGGCGAAGATTGTTTCAGCATCTGTCAACTTTGACACCTTCTGTCGCAACCTTCACCTCCAAAAATACACCCTCATGATTCAGAGCGGCGTGTCCTCTGCCGGTTGTTCGACGGACGCCGAAATCCGCTGCCCGTTTCCATTCTATCTGCTTTACTTTCTCTCTCTCCACGGCCTTCACCACCGTCCGGCCTTCGTTTCTCTTCACCTTTCTCATGCGTGGATCTGTTTATCATAAGTCCAACGAAAATATGGTGGAGATGGAGAAGCTCTATTAAGCCATAAAGATGGCAATCACTGATCAAAAGGAAGAAAATAGTTTCTTGCATTTTTTTCCGGCAGCTTTATTGCCTTTTGTTAGCACCTTCAATTATTAATTATATGTATTTATATAATAATGACAATAGAACGTGACAATATGATAATATAGTGTGGTCATGTGGGAAAACAATGAGTGTAACATGATGAGGCTTCAACCTATACCCTTAAGAAACCAACAAATAGCCTCTCCAAATAGACATATGTCCACCGGGTATTAGTCGGAGCTTCACCGGTTGCACCACTTGCCGTTCAAAAAAAAAAACCCCTCTCCAAAGAGACATGTGTCCACTGCCAAAGGTGATCAATCATGTATAAGAAACGGTGATGATGTAGACACGTTTAGTGTAATTGGTGTATGCTAACCTTTTGGAGGCCATGATGATTCATCTTCGTTGTTTGGTTTGACTTGTGCTAAACTATCGTTTGAAACAATCTATTTGATCTTTGCAAAGGGCCGTGTTATGAATTTGTGTAGCGTGCTACGTCTTAAGCATCGTGTTTTACATTCCGTGTCTAGCAGGGTGTTTTACACTGTTTTGTAATTGTTTTTTACACATTGCGTATACGAATTGTCTGTAGCGTATTGTTTCTTACACATTGTGCTTTATATTTCATGTCTTACTACACGTTTCTACTTGCCGCCAGCCGCAACAACGCGCGGCAGGCAAAATACTAGCCACTTTCGGTTGTAACGAAAGCCCTTATCATAACCAAGCAACTTGATACCAACCGGATTGCCACGCGTAGCATGGCTGAATTTTACTAGTTTTAATAGTACCTCACTGTACCGGTACCGACCGAGCATAACCATTACAATACTCATTTTGGTATTAGCTAATTTTCGGCATCTATACTATGTTGTATGGAACGCTGAATCGCAAATTTAATGGCGACTCGTCTCTCTCCTTCTCTATCACCCAAATATATACAATACAATATTCGATCCAATACCAATACCAATACCAATACGTTCAATACTCATTTTGGTTTAACATAATCGGTACAATACTCATTGTCGACTTATCTCTGATCTCTCTCCTTCCGATATTCGTTTCATCGTTTGGTAAGTTTTCCTTCCATTTCTGTGTTATTATTTTACCCTAAATTTGCATATGAATATTTAGGTTAAACTTTCTTAGTATATATTTTATTGAATCCTTTGGTTGATTTCAGCTTATGTCAGGTTTAGGTATACAAAATATGTTAGTTAATTGTTTGAGAACGTTGACATAAGATAGATAGAGATGTAATGTAAGGGTATGTTATGACTCTTTTAAGGTTATTGAGGTAGTTATGTAAACTTTAGCAGTAGTGTTGTAAGAATCGCTAGGCGCTAGTTGGTCAGTGATGTACCGACTAGCAACTAATCGGATTAGTTGGGATTAATCGTGATTAATCGGTTGGGATTTTATATGTAATTTTCAGTCATATATACATACACACATTTATATGTAGTTTTTTTAAGTAGGCATGTTTTAGTCCCTTCCTCGACTTATTTTTTTAAGTATATAGGATTTATTGCCAGAATTTACAGGCTTAGGAGGGAATCTGACCGAAATTTACAGATTTTGGTCGGAATTTGGTTGGAATCGCTAGACAGCCACTGACGAGCGATTAATCGTTGTTTACTCGGTGAACCTCCGACTAGCGCGATGATTAATCGGAGGCTAGGCGGGATTTTCACAACCATGTTTAGCAGATAGTTGTGATCGTAGGAAGACACTGGCTCATGTGAACTTGAGCTTACTTTTGACATTAATATTCAAATAGGTGAAGAAAACAATATAAGAAAACCGGATGTAATAGAATGCTTGTAGTTTCATATTAATTGCTGACTGGTAAATGCTATACAGCCAAATGCTTAAGAAACTTGAAGTTGAAACATGTTGAGATTGTCTGGTTGCGTCTGTCAGTTTCCGTGCAGATTCATGGAAATTCGGAATGATTGTTAATTTTACACAAAATATTTGAATCTCGAAGTTGTTTCCTTGCTACAAAACATTAATCTGCCATCTTAATTCCTAAAAGCATGGAATTGTATACATCCTATCTCTTTTAAATACTTTCTAAGATTAACGTTTTATCCTTGAAGAATGGTGCTGTTGTCAGTGGTCCACCGCATGGTTCTCAAAGGCTCCCGTCAAGGCGCATAGGCCACGCTTGGGGCAAGGCGCATAGAAGTGAGGGCCTTAGATTAAAAAAGCAAACAAGAAAAAAAAGTAAAAATATAATTAGAAAAAAAAATAATACTATTCTTCAAATGAAATAAACAAAAGCAATTGCATAGCATTTAATATCATCTAGTTAGTATCAAAAGTTTTAGAATATTAGTGTATTAGTGTATAAAAGTAGTTTTCCTTAGATAAAAGTAGAAATCTAGCTGGAATCTGGTCATAATCTAGAGAATTTGGCTGGAAACTCTCTGGAATGTGAGAATCTTGCCGGAATCTGCGCCTAAACCATCACCTGGAAAATTAAAGCGCAACGGCCTCGACTTAAAGCGCAATTGCCCTGTCTTGCCTGAAAAATGGGCCTAGGTGCAAGAGGCGATGGCTTTTAATAAATATGGTCCACGGGTATATTTAAGCGATTTTTGGCAATTTGGCATGTATAGGGCACACACCAATGTATCAACCATTTTACCGCAACTTAAGTCTTAAGGTTTAGTTGTGTATGTTTTATCATGGATACATGGCATTGGGGAAAGATAGTCACGATATGCTGCAAATGTAAGACTTTAATTAGTGGATTGGGATAAATAATGAGTTTTAATGTCATTGATGAAGAATCATTTTTAGAAAAAGATAGGATCATAGTTGATAAGGGAAGATTTTGGCTTTACCACTAGGTGCAAAATAACCTAATTTGTCACTATCTTTGCAACCAACACACACACACACACACAAGATGCATATTGATCTGACCTGGCATGACATTTGTGATCTCAAACCATTCATCCTAACACTTAGTTTATGTGTTCTGCTAACAGTCAACAGGGAACATCAAATACAATACATTGGCATAAAGTAAGCATTAATGCCAATAAAAAGCAAGTTATAACATCATCCAATAACTGATCTATTGTAGTTGGTGTTATTTTTTACCATCAAAATTTCGGTCCACTTTGTGCCTTGTCCAAGCAAGTCATTGTATGGGGGTAAAAGGGCATTCCCAACAAAATGAGTCAATTTTGTCTAACTTTTTCAAATTTAAAAACATCATTCTTTGCAAACCTAGTTAACAATAAAGTTCTCCTCTTATCAGACCATGTGTAATGGTGAGTGAAATTTGGTGGGTGAAAGGGGCATTTTTTGACACTTGGCATGTGGGGTCACTTTGGTGGGTGAAAGGGGCTTGAAATGGGCAAGGGGTGTAATGGTGGGTGAAATGAACATTTTAAAAAAAAAAAATAAAAAAAATGATTGGTGGTTAATTACTTTGGCCACTTGGCAGAAAATGATTGGCCCATCAAATATTTCACCCACGCGAAATATTTCGCTGGGGAAGGGTTAGCGCTCCTTTAACAAGGGAGGGGGCGGTGTGCTCAAGTGAATGGGGCACCAAAATGGGGATTTAACGCCCATTTGGCAGACCATTACACATGGTCTCACTGAACAACTTTGAACTCTTATATCCAAACTTATGACCAAAAGAATTGCAGGATGAAAGATGAATTGGCTAACTTCCTCCCACTCATAGAATGTTTGAGGTAATTGAATGTACTTATGTTAGTATATGGGTTTGTTTTATATATTTCAGTCACTTGGTTACAGTCTGTGTATCTCTTAGTACTTACTTTAAGTCTTTAACCTAGGTTAGTTCTGTGATCCAGCTAATTTCCATTGTAATTGGTCGTCACTGAATCCACTTTTTACCTAATTCTTGTCTCTTAGGGTTCACTGAAATCTTGTCTTGTAGGGCTGTGGCTAAAAAACCAGCTGGTCTGGTTCAGGTTGTACCTTTTCAGGTCGGTTTTGGTCAGTTCAGTCAGGTTTTGGCCAGTTCAAGCCGGTTGTAGTGCCTGGAAGGCGTTTCCCTGCACCTGGACCAAGGCGCTGATTTTACCTGATCTTGATTAAGAAACTCGCCGTGTGTCTGTTTGAGGCGCCTAGGCTTTACATAACCTGAGCACCTAGGCACACGCCTGGCTCGTCCTTGACTACATAGGCATGACTAATTACATGACTATCGTGTTTGTATATTATTGTTCCCTTATTTATACATACATATATAATACACTTGTCTATCTTCTACCTTTTAGAATCACCTAATTCTGACTTAGGTGTGTGCTTATGTTGTCAAGGTGTTGTTTTTTTTATGTGTGTGTGTGTGTGTGTGTGTGTTTGTTTTTGTGCTTGTCATTGTAGTTATGGTATTTTGGGTGGATCATCCTGTTTTGCATACTCAACAAGAAAATGAAAAACACGAGGTTGGCTGCTCTTTAGTTCCTTGAACAATGAAACATAATCTCAAAAGTGATGGGCAGCTTTGGATGATTACTTCCTTAAAAGTTACTGTTGGTGTTTATTTTTCTTTCCAAATACGGAGTAGTATGATCAGGCGCCGAGGTAACTTGGAGCCTGGGATGGCTTGTGATACACATCAGCCTGACCCAATCAAATTCCGTTCAATGTTAATGCTGCCCGTTCGTAAATATCAGGATGCCTGTTCAAGAAATAATGAGCTCATAGTTTATGTTAGTCAATTAAAAGTTATTATTTCAATTCATAAGCCCAATGTTATTAACTATAGGTCCAATCTGTTAAGTAATAAATTAGCACATTTATAGCAATCATTTAGCTGTTCGGTTTTGACTTTATTCTGTCTAAAGTCATGTACTATGTTGTTAGTTAAAAGCAGGTGTTTGAGTTTGGATTGAATGCTTGTGGTGTTTTAGAACTTGTTTTCAATAAGTCAGAGTTATGACGTCCAGGCGGAACATTAATTACACTCGCCTTGCTGTGGATGAAGACAATGTTGGTAGAGAAGGTACATTTGACCCTAGGTTTGACATGACGGCAGAGAGATTCGACAAAGTCCCATGGAAGTCCATTGTGCTTGCACTTTTTCTTCTCTTGTTTGGATGTGTGCTTCTACTCCTTTCATTATTCATCTTCACAGGCCACATGGGTGGTGACAGATCCCAAGCATATGGCCTGTTTGGACTCGGGACACTCACCTTCCTCCCAGGTATTTTAATACATTCACTTCATCCTATAAGTCATTGGGACCAATTAGAGGTGACATTTTAAATCCTATATTAGAGTGTGAATTTGGTGAGTTGGGTAATGAGTCCAAACGGGTGCGGCCGACCAACCTGTTTGCACTTTTTTCTCCAATTTGTTCTGAATTTTATAGATGAATAATATGCAAAACAAGATCACAGAATAATAATCTGCATCTTAAAGTAAAGCGAATTATGGGGTTTAAGCATTTGAAAGCATTTCGGGCAACTTCCGATCTGTTTGACCTGTTTTCATTATTGGTAAGCTTCAAATATTGACCTGTTAGATATGGAAGACAACCCTATTTGACTGGTTATGTTTGTGAAAATTGATCCTTTTCGTGTCGTATTTAACTTTTTATATTTCTAATGAACTTGGCTTAAAAGGAAAATGGGTTGAACTATTTAAAACTCACCCAAAGTGTATTCAAGTGTTCAAAATTTTCTAATGAACGGACATAAAGTTTACTTATTTTGACGCATTGCCTCCTGCCTGATATGCTACTTAAAGCAGT
Source organism: Ambrosia trifida (assembly GCA_028751855.1). Taxonomy (NCBI): domain Eukaryota; kingdom Viridiplantae; phylum Streptophyta; class Magnoliopsida; order Asterales; family Asteraceae; genus Ambrosia; species Ambrosia trifida. The sequence continues at coordinate 58,437,043 of CM054122.1, read as the reverse complement.
TTTGATATTCTTTTATGCATCTTAATCAACCAGATATTCAACACATTTAAGTCTTTGTTAGCGTTGCTGATAATGATTGTTTGTTTAGGGTTCTACGAGACACGGATTGCATATTATTCATGGAGGGGTGCAAAAGGGTACCGGTTTGCAGCCATCCCTGGTTAAGTGGTTAGTAAGGTTCATTACCGTCTTTCCTGATCTTCCTCAGTCTGGTAGTGTCGGTCACTTTTATGTTTGGCTGTATATACGTCATGGTTCCAAGTTATGTACAAAATTTCAAATCGAGTAAGAACTTCAAGAATGGGTTTTGTTTAATAATTCGAGTTTTTGCAGTCAATTCTTTTTATTGAATGCTTGTTAATGCTTTGAAAAAGGCCCGACGCCTATATATGGTTGGGTCAGTGTATGAGTCAGGGTCATGAAAACATTTTTAGAGTTTGTAAGTGGTCAACTAACTTTTAGGTAACATATCAAAATGAGTTAGGGTCAAATGAATGAGTTTTTAGTATCAGCTAAAATTGTTCTTGTCGTGTTTATAAGTGGGCGACTAATCGCTACGTCTCTCTAGAAGTAGCCTTTCTAACCATGGATTAACTGGGTACGTCTCGTTGTTGTGTTGCCTGACATCATTTCTATCAAATTTTTTTATATTAACAACTAACCTATAATACTTATTCAGCTCTACTATGTACTTGCTCAGACCTGACTCGCTATCTATGTGGGCCTGTTTTCCGGCCCTACTGAGTACTGATGATTTGCTTCCATACACTGCCGGTCCGGTCCGTCCGTGGTGGTCTTAGTATTATCATTGTTGTCAATTGTTTGAAAGGGACCACATGCAACTAGATGGACCACTTGAAAATCATCATAAAACATAAATGTTGGTCCCAATCTTAAAGTCACAATATGGCTGCGGAACAAACAAAATATGGAGTCTGAAATAGTAAATTGTAAATGAGATTTTTGAAGGAAAAAAAAAAAAAAACTAAATAGTTTTGAAACTTTGGTTTAATCTCCTATATTGTGTTGTTGCCTTGTTGGTTCAACCGGTCTGCACAAACTGGCTAGCCTAAATAAAGGTGGTTTAGGAATACTTAACTGTATTCAGGGGCGAAGCTCTTTGAGGGCTCATGTGTCATGAACGCTCATGGTCTTTGCACACTATAATCGAATTATGTCAAGTGCCCTGTACGCAAGGAAGCCAGTTTAAAAACATATGTTAGCTTTTTGCCAGCTGAAGCACTGCCATGCATGATTTGGTGGTAAGAGAATGTGACACTACTGGTAATTCTTAACATCAGGCAAATCTCCACTCTCTTAGAGAGGGATTTCCAGTGAAGATAAACTCTTGAAGATTAATTAACATTTATCTTAACCATTATTAGTCATGGCAATTTTGTGGTGATATCTCCTAAGCTCAACATTGTTTAATCCACAAGGGTTTATAAGAGTTTAGTGCATTAGTAGATTCGGGTTGGTGGGCTGAACTGATGTACCCAAACATAGTTAATATTTATCTTCATGTTAAAACAATGCAAGTAGAACATGACCCATATCACCTGTTTATTTAAACCGGCGACAATAAAAAAAGGGTTGCCGTGTTGTAAACGTGTTATATCAAGCTGAACGGGTCATAAAGATCGGTTGGTTGTAAACGGACCGAGCGTAGAGTTTATAAATTGTAAATTTATAAGTTTAGTACAATCTAAGTAGAGCCCAAAATATTATTTCGAACATGACATATTTATTAGACATGCTAGATTTAGTCAACCTTACACTTTGATTATTTTTAGACTTTTAGTGTTGGTGTTCACGGAATTGTCATCCAAATATCTCCTACTATTCATGCGAGGTTTCGTGTAGTATGAAACAAAGATATTGAAACTGTACTGTGACTGTGACCACGATGGTAGGATTGTGAAAGCTAAAAACCTTGTTAACATACAATCGCCTACGCAGGTAAGACAAACATAAGGTGGTAGGATTGATGATGGTATTGTAAAATCACTTTGTGGTTCAATATTTTCTTTTTTGAATCTTGAAAATAGTTTTAAACTTCTTTCATTTTTTAGAAAGACAATGATTTATATAGAAAAAAGAGAAAAGGTAGCCATGAGCTGTGAATACAATGTAAGAAACTAAACTACTTTAGTAGAATGTTTCAGTTTAGATTTTTTTTGAATTGACTAAATTATCCATATTTTCACTTTCTTTAGAATTTTAACATGTGTCTTTATGTCTTTCCTTAGACTATGTGCAGTGGGACGCTAATTGGGGCATTAATCCAAATTTGGCGCCCCAAACACCATTATGGGGGGCGCCAAAGGGTGCTAAAAATCCCAAGAAATCCCAAAATAAGTGTTCAAAAAGATTAATAATAATAAAAAGAAAATAAAAATATAAATCATATCTATTTTATAATATAAACTATTTATATTTTGACAACTCACATGTAATGACAAGATATGGTTAATTACAAAAATAACCATCATCTCTACTATATTTACCATTTTAGTCATCTTCATCACAAGAAATTGTCAGCAACTCCACACATATCAAACTCATTCTCATTTTATTCTACTCAATCTTCTTTTCCCCCACAACTCCACTCTCATCAAACTCCACTCTCATCAAATACCAAACACAGAAAAAAAAAAAAAAAACCCCATAATAGCCTCGCCATCAGACGCGAGCTGGGTCGCTTCAGCTCGCTCGCTCGCGACAACGTTCACCCAGATATGTTGTGGTTCAAGCGAGCCACGTGAATTGGTTTATGGCTCACGGCTACTTGCTCGTGGTCACAACGGACAGTTTTATATTATTTACCTTGCTATTAATTTCAAGTTGAATACTAAACACGTTCAAACACATCGAATCTTGAGCTCACTTAATGTCCAAATTATGGTACAACACTTTTTCCAACAGGTTGACTTGATGAGTTATTGCTTCATCTTTTTTGTTTTTCAACAAGTTATTGGTTGCCTAAACTCTTATGGTGCAGTGGTAAAAGTGTTAGGGCACAAGGGACGCTTAACTAAAGTTGTTTTCACTTCACTGATTTCTATCAATTCTGCACTGCCACATTACTTCACTGATTTCCTTCACTGAAACACTTTTTTATAGGCAGCACTCCACTGATTCTTTACCCAACTATTAATTATTTTCACACATAATAATAATAATAATAATGATAATAATAATAATAATAATAATAATAATAATAATAATAAGAAATGAACCGTGAACTTGTAACAAAGAAAGAAAAAACATATTTTAATCTTTTTTCTCTCTCTATAATCTATATATTCCACACACACTACACATATCTATACATACATAACTTTAATATCTATCACCATCTTCATCTCAATCTCAAGATTTCAAACACAGTTAAAAATAACCCTGCAACTAAAGAATATAGAGAGAAGGAAGAGACTAAAACATAAAAAAAGAATAAAATAGTGTGAAAAGTTTGTGCCACATCCGTGAACCAGCACGGTAACTAGACCCTGAATTTGGTTCACGGGATCACTACCAGTATGGGTGGCGGCGGTGTTACCGTGCTGGTAGTGAGGTACCCGTGACCAATTCTGGTAGCGCTCTGTCCCCCCTTAGGATTTCAAAGGGGATGTTGAGAGTTCAAGTCTCATCAGAGGCAAAAAAAAAAATGAGTGAGAAAATTATCCGTTCGAAAAATAAAATGTAACATATACTTAAAGTAAAATGAAAAATCCAACCAAAATATCATATTGAGTCTTACCTAAAAATAAAAAATAAACACAAACAAACGAATTAAAGTTAGACCTAATCACCAAAAACTTTATCTATGATCATTTTCAGCAAATTATGAACTCATTTATTCACACCCATACCATGAATTCAACTCCATTGACTAATAGCACCTTTAGTTGGATACAAACGGATGGTCCGTTTGTTTCTGACTGACTGAGATATGAGTTTGATGCATTGGAGGAGTTTGTATTTTTTGGGTCCGTCCGCTGCAAAGTCTTTTTTTTTTTTTTTTTTTTGTGTGTGTGTGAGGTCTAAATTAATTAAAATGAAAAATATGTGATGAAGTGGACGTTTGGAATGGTTTGGGCTGGAATGTTGTGACATGGTAACGTTGCGGTTTGGAATGGTTTGTTTGACTAGCATTTTGTATACTCTAAGGGACTAATATGACCACATTTGAATAAAAGAAGGGCTGTAAATAAAAAATGTCAGTTAAAAGCATAATGACGTTGCAGACCATCATTTCATCTCTTCCACTATATACACAACACACATTCACTATTCGACTACTTTACTCACAACGAACAAAAAAGCCTGAACCCGTATCTGACCCGACCCGACCCGACCCTGTAGATTTTTCAGGTTTTTCTCTTTATACATATGTATTTATACATATAAATAAATATATGTTTGTTTTTTTATCATTGTTATAAGTGTAGTAACTTTATATTTTATTAACAAACAGTTGTTGTGAATAATATTTATAAAAAATATGATTATGGGTATCAATATTATTTGATATGCAGCTTTGTTTCATTCTGTTTACAGCAGTTTCTTGTTATTATCAGTGTATATCCTTTATATATATATATATATGTTTATATAGTTGTTAATTTATTATCATATTTCTGCCAAAAATGAAGTTGCAATAAATCATGATCACCTTGTTGTTTGATCAGGGAAGAAAAATATGGGAAATTGCGCATCGTATCGATTTAAAACAATCGATACAAGGATACATAGACATGTTGATGCTGGAAAGATTAGTAAGCATGAATTGTCAAAGAAGAAGAGTGAACCAGTCAAACATGGTTGTACACGAACCATGAATTCGAATTCGACGGTTCATGTCACTCAAAGGGAATGGCACCAGAGTCAGATTGATGCAAATGGTGCTGTATTATTCTTATGAGTTTCATTATTATTATTATTAATATTATTGTTGTTGTTGTTGTTGTTGTTGTTTTTTATAATATTTTTTCACTGCTGCAGGGATATGTCAAGAAGAATCATGGTTTGACTCTGTCAGCAAACTTGAGGAATCGGATTCGGATGATGAGTTTAGTAGTGTGGAAGGAGGTAGTTGCATACTTGCAGAGTGCAGGCTTTAGTTTTTTTGGTTAAGTAGAATTTAATAATTTAGGGATGTTTTTTTTTATTCAGAGCCGTTTTTAGGTTGAAACAAACAGTCTGAATGCTGAACCATTAGTCAGAGCCTCGTTAAGAGGCTACCAAACAGGCCCTTTCTATATCATACATAGTCATATCATGAAAGTTATTTGAAAATATATAAATGCAAAACAGAGAGTATGCTGCAGAAAAATGGATTTGGAGGATATGAAATTTTGCTATCCGGAAATAAATGTGATCAATGTAACTTTAGCAAGATTTTAGACTGTCATCATGGGATAAAAGATGATGTTGTCATTATAGGTATGCTGTTTCTAGTGATAGTTATAGTTTTTTTAATAGATCGATACGATTATCAAGTTTATGATTTTATACTAAATTATTTACGACGTCTTTAAGTAATTACTAATATTTGGATGCAGGTACACAGACTGAGATAAGGACTTCAACGGTTATCAAGCTTTCGTTAAAGAGAACTTCACTTGATGGAGAAGAAGCCAATGAAATCCGTAAGTGCGTTTTGCTCATTTTAGGAAATATTGGTTAAGAGTTTAACATCGGATTTTATACAGAAGGAAAGGCTGCTAGATACGTTGTAGCAAACGATAAAAAATACACCTTCATAGAGAAATAGAATATATATTTCGATATGCTCTTCTAGCGAGGCTATAAGCCAACCAAACATTTATGAGGCTGTTTGATGGGAAGTTCGTTCATTTATTAAATGAATGGACATGAACAATATTTTATGTTCGTTTAGTTGAATAATAAAAAAAAATGCACAAACGTTACGTTTGTGAACTTTAGATAATCTATTTGTTAAGGTTTATGTTTATGTATTTCCATTTATGTACAAAATAGATTGAAACCTTGATGTTGTAACTAAGATTTATCATACACCTTTTGAATTATGCAGAATCTTCCAGAAACTTCCTTTATCGTCCCCGAGCAGGACTCTTGATCCCATGTTCTAATGAGAAACCAACTCCTGGATGTTGGTCTGTAATTGACCCTTCATGCTTCACCCTCAGAAGTGAATCCTTTTTCAAGTATGTTACTCACCTCTCTTACCATCTAAGAAATAGTTACATATGATACGCCACGTCAGCTGTCAAGTCATATTAATCACATAACTGCTCAGGTTACCTTAACTTGAATCTTGACATCGGTCGGTTACCTGTTTGCAGAGACAGGAGGAAAAGCGCAGCCCCAAATTACAGTCCTTATACTCCATTTGGTGTTGATCTCTTTATGTGCCCAAGAAAAGTTAACCACATTGCTCAACACATTGAGCTTCCTTCTTTAAAAGCGGATGGAAAATTGCCGCCTCTCTTCATTGTCAATATTCAGGTTTAAAGTATTCTTTTCTTGCCACTTGACGTTCTTTTTCATTGTCCGGTTGGTTAATCGGATCAAATTTCTTATACATATGTTTATTTGGTTGTTACAGTTGCCTTCGTATCCTACGCCTATGTTTCTTGGTGACAGTGATGGTGAGGGTTTGAGCCTTGTTCTATATTTTAAACTCTCTGAAACATATGAGAAAGATATATCTCCTCAATTTCAGGAGTCGATCAAGGTACTACGATTATGATTTTTTTTATTATTATTAACTACTTTGGTGTCATTTGCTAGACTTTCGGCATCTTCATATGCATAGTTGTCAAAGCGCCTAGGCGTACTCAAGGCGCATAGGCCGAGCCTGGAGCCTAGGCGCAAGGCGCATAAAAAACGAGGGCTTTTTATAATTAGGCGCATAGTATAAAATACATTTTTTAGGGATTTTAGAGATGTTTTAGGCTTGTTTAGGATGTTTTAAGGTTGTTTAGGACTTGTTCATAACTCATTTAAGATGTTTTAGAGGTTTAGGCAACTTTTAGCTTGAATTTGGCCAGAAATCAGCCTGAAAACAACCCCGATAGTGCGCCTTAGTGCCTAGGCGCGCGCCTGGTTGCGCCTTGCACCTTGCGCCTAGGCGCGCTTTTGACAACTATGCTCATATGTATGCATGTATATATTGATATCATTGTGTATATAGATGGCCGTTCAGTACATTGCGAGCACCATGTAAATACACGTGCCTTATGCTTTACATGTGATATATAAGGCGGTTATGAAACCACATAACCGCCTTTGTTTCGCTCTCCCACTACATCTCACCAACACTACGTACAAATGCTTATACTTAAGTAACAAAAACTTTTCCATATAACAAAATGTTTTTTAAGGTTTCTTAAGCCATCATGTTGGATGTCCAGAGTTTAGTTGAAGATGAAACCGAAAAAGCAAAAGGATTTATGAAAGACTCCGTTATACCTTTCAGAGAAAGGCTAAAGATCGTCGTTGGTGTAGTCAACCCCGACGACCTTGTTTCCAATAACACCGAAAAGAAACTCTTGTATGCTTACAATGAAAAACCGGTTCTTTCACGCCCTCAACACAAGTTTTATAAGGTACCCATATTTCAAATTTGCATTATGTTTTTACATAATAAACATTTTGAATTTTACTTGACTGCAGGGTCAAAATTACTTTGAAGTTGACCTTGACATTCATCGGTTTAGTTACATAGCAAGGAAAGGATTAGAAGCATTTCGCGATCGCCTTAAAAATGGGATACTGAACTTAGGCCTCACAATTCAGGTACAATACATAGTAACCAATTTCTGTTTTTATTAATATGAAAATAGATATGAATGTGTTTATTTGTTAAAAAAATTAGGCTCAAAAGACAGAAGAATTACCAGAGAAAGTGTTATGCTGTTTGAGATTGAACAAGATTGACTTTGTGAATCATGGTCAAATACCTACAATCATGGCCATGGATGGAGATTAACATTCTTTGACTTTTTTTACTTTAGTTTTTTGTTCATCATTATTGTAAACATTTACACCTAGTGAAGGAAGACTACAGTTATGTGTCCCTAGGTCCTGAACAAAACAGATAGGAGATACAGATCATGTTTTTTTGACTATGTAAATGTCAATAAGTTAGTCAGTAAGTATGGTTGACTTTTTTTTTAATAGATTATTTATTACTTTATTAGACTGTAAGCTTGCAGCCCCTTTCAAATGTTTGAAATTGATGTATTTACCTTATAAGGTTTTTTGACCATGTTCTTTTGTGTGTGCCCTGCAAGTATTTCATGACACAATGGGCCAGTGACGGAATCAGAGCTTTTTTGTTGATTTGTTGAGGGTAATGGTAATCACAAGGATTTTTTTTCTGCACCGGATATGATTAGGGGATCTCACTCGTGTTTTTGTTAAAGAAAAAGTCATATTTTAAATTATTTTAAATTTAAAAATCCAACAAATTCCGGTGACTGGGGAATCAAATGACCTTTTTGAGTTTTGATCCTTTGGTTTTGCCCCTGCAGTGTGTTCCTCACATGGACCATATCATACACGATGGTAGGGGTGAGTATGGGTCGGGTCAGATCATATCGGTTCTGGGTTAAACCCAAACTTATAACCGAGGTTTCTGTTTTTAGAAGTGGGTGGATTCAAGCTAAATTTAATTAACAAATCCAATTATATTCGCATCAATGGAGTATTAGCAATCATTTTTATATTAATCACAACAAAACTTTATCACATATAACAGAGTAAACTACACGTATGGTCTCTATGGTTTACCAAAATTTTGAATTTGATCCATATCTTTACAAAAGTACGCGGATGGTCGATGTGGTTTGTATTTTGTAACATATTTAGTTCCAAGTCAACAAATCTAAAGGTTTCACTAGATCCAAGTTATAGACAAAATACATTACAAAATGCAAACCATATGAACCATACATGTATCACAAAGTGCAAACCACATGAATGGAGACCATATCCAAAGTTTTAAAAAATATCAAAAATTTTGATAGACCACAAGGACCATCTATCCGTGTACTTTCCTCTATAACATATTAGGCTGAGGGGTGTGGGAGCGGTAGGGGGGATCGGTGGGTGAGGTGGAGGTGCTTGCCGACGGGGAACACCGCCCCCCCCCCCCCCCCATGTGAGCTGGGCAAAAACGGGGATATTCCACCGATGGTACCGATCTGTTTTTTATTATTAAAATATTGTGTGTGTGTGTGTGTGTGTGAAAAGGAGGGAAAGGGTGAAGGGGGAAGGGGGAACACCACCCCCCTTGATGGGGGAAGAAGAGGAGGAAGATGAGGTGGCCTTGGGGAAGCCATGGGAGGTCGATGACCACACCCCATAGCCTTATTTATATATTATATAAAATAAAAACTTTGATTTTAATATATATGTAACAATAACCGAATCATAAACTTCACTTATCTAAAATACATAACCAAACCAACGTTTCTCATCCAATTCACTTATCATAATTCGCATTCTGTTATTTTTTTATTTTAGTAGTGCCCCTTCACTAACATGCATCCAACCAGTAAGTGAATGCCATTTGGCGTCCACTACCGCATTTGTTTTTATTTTCTGGATCTATTTTGTTGATATATTTTTGGATCTAGAAATTATCAAAATACCATCCTGGCTCAATTGTTGGTGTGTCACTTTTATAAACAAGTAAACTCGGGTTTGAGACATATCACCCTTTTGTACTTCGTGTTTTTATTCCCTTTTGTTTTAAAAGCTTGGGCCAAGCTTGTTTGCTCTTAAGTGAATGTATCTATTTATTTTTATTGGGCCTCTATTTATGTCACTTGGGTTTTCTTATAATGAAAACCATATTGTATGATATTGCCCATTAATTTAAAAATTAATTGTTTATTATTATTATTATTACTATTATTATTATTTATAGGTTAGTTTTTTTTAACGAACCGAATCGAGACACAACAAACATCGCCCGCCTTACTAAATGTCCTTAATATCGCACACTGTTGCTAAATAGACATTGCCCGCACTTAATATCGCACACTGTTGCTAAATAGACATTGCCCGCAGTGAAGGACGAGTGATACTACGACCCTAGTGGTACCACTCCAGGCAGAGTTAGTGAGCCGTGTAATAGGCGACCATTTCACGCGGTTCGGGGGGGCCCTTGAGTCAGCCGCCTGCGCCCCACAACGTCTTGACCCCGGGTGGTACAACGACCCTAGTATTATTCTATATAATATTAAAGCATTGACACTTCAATAGTGTCAATACTCTAACTTGTACCACATAAATATGAGGCATTTCATTATTGTTAATATTAATATATAATAGGTTAACTTTATTTTCTTCTAGTTTGACCACGAAATTTAGATCACCAACTTTAGCTTTTAAGATTTAAGACTTTGACCACTAACTTTTAGCTTAACGTTATTTTATTTCAATTTGACCACCAAACTTTCTAAAGTGTTGTTGTTTTAATATATATATATATATATATATATATATATATATATATATATATATATAGAGAGAGAGAGAGAGAGAGAGAGATTTAGGTTCCTGTACAAAGGGCCAAAAGTGTGAGAAGGATAAAAAGGCTCCTGGACGTGACACGTGGCAATCTTTAATATTAATTCAATGGGTATTATTGTAAATTACATTCTAATTCATTTAATGAAGGAATAATGCAACTATAAATATTGAGAGATTTTAGGAATTTAATTACACAACCTATCTAATCAAATATATGCATTTCAAAAAAATAAGAGAAGTAATCACGTAAGGTTTTTATTTTTATTTTTCTTATCAGTGTGTTTTATATGTATATCAATATTAGACAATGTATACTAAATAACAAGTTGAACATAAAACACAATGGATTTACAGCAAAACACCATATTTTTTCCTTGGAATCAAACATTGTTCTGTTATACCAATCAAAACGCAAAGAGGTATAAAACACAATATAGCACACTTTTAGCTTGTTAACATACAGTAAAACATCACAATAATCAGTTGAACATAAAACACATAATCAAAAACACAACAAAACACCATAATATCGAAAATGATATTAAAGCAAATCAAATGTTATCACGTTAATTAACATTGAGAAAGCAAATCAAATGTTAAAGTAGGACCTATTAAAAAAAGATGTTAAAGGATGACATTAATTTCTTATTTTAGATGCTACATACAGTAACAATAGTAGACTATCAATATATGATATATTCAAATGGCATGAAGTCCGAGAAAAGCTTTATTAGTTGCAATGATTGAAATAAAAGTAAAGAACAATTGATTTGGGGAAGAATACCCAGATTGTTTTTGGTTAGAGAGAGAGATGGAAACGAGATTTAAGGAGATGGAATTGTTTCTATCTTTTAAGCCCACACAATTACTACCATACCCCTATTAACTTTAATTAATTATTCAAATATATAACACATATTACCATTTTGCCACTAATCAATCTCAACCATTCATCTATAGATCTAAGGGCTATAAACACTTCTTACCCTTCTCACAAAAAATACCCCTTGTACAGGAACTCTACCCTATATATATATATCGTATAAGTATCTATAGAAAACTCATCTTATTTGGTAAACCTTGGAAACCTTGTATGTGGTTAGAATTAAGCCACATCACCCATCTAAAAAATCTATTTAATAATATTAGAAGGGTAATAAAGTAATTTTGTTCCATATACACAACCCTTCTTGTCAGCCACCTATCATCACTCAAAGACTTTGTACTTTCTTCACCCTTTCCCATGTTTGTACCTCACTACTTTTACCAACCCACACACACACCCCTATATGTAAATCAAATTATCAAACCTTCCTAGCTTCATCTTTCTCATCATTCTCCATGGATTTTAACCAAGAACATCCACTTTCAAACATGTTTCCCTTTTTCTCATCTCCTTCTCGTGGGTTGATTATGAACCACTTGTTGTTGATAGGTCCCCACATGTTGAAATTGAAGGTAAGTTTTTTTTTTTCGTTTATGTAGTGTTTTTTTTTAAGATTTTTCTTTGTTTTTCTATTTATGGTCGTTGCTAAAGCTTTTTGGTCGATTAACATAAGATTGTTTTAACTTTTTTTCACTCAAATCATAGATTTTTTTTGTTTGTATACCAAGTGTTTGATCAAATGCTTGAATGAAAAAAAAAAATCTATTTTAACCTTTTTGATTTTTTTTATTATTTTGTTTATGTTAGATTGTTATTGGATTGGGGACATGAGGTTGTACATCGGGCTTCTATTCTACAGTTTGATGTTAAAGATGGTTATTGATGCATGTTATATGTATATATAGTAGGTTTATCATTTATGTGAAGGTCAAGAGTTCGTTTGAGTTTCGGATTCGTATTGTTTAGATTTTGTTAGTTTTGGGGTCCTAGGTTTTGAACTTGGGCCGATTTCAGTTTAGTGAGGATTGAAGGTTAATTGATGTTAGAATGATGTGTTTATTAGTTGAAAGCGATGAGGTAGAAATATTGAATTAATATTAACAGTTGGAATTTGGAAATTTAGATTTTGTGACTTTAAGCAGTTATTTGGCCCCCGACTAACACATGTTACTCCTGTTTAGTATGTTAAATGATGAGTTGGTCACACCGGTTAATATCTCATCTATTGTTTTGCAGTTGATAACGAAGACCCCACTGGTTAACATATGTTAACAAACGAAGTCGAAGGAAGCCGAAAAAAATATGTAGAAAAACTTTTTTATAACGTTTTCTTTTTTGTACTCAATGTATAGAGTTACTAGATTTATTTTGTTAAAGTGGTTAATTGTTTTTAATGATACTTTGTAATAAAGTGGTTATGGTATACGTTTCCCATGAAAGTCACTAGATTTTATTATGTTTCTTTGCAAGAAGACATAGCCACATTTTACCAGAATCGGTTTTTTTTAAGTTTTTTAATCAATTACGGTTTTTTTTTACGTTTTTTAGCATAAAAGTCAGTAGATTGTATTATCAATTACGTTTTGTTTATGTTATTATTACCAAATGATATTTCTTGTGTTGATATTACATGTTAATAGTTAGGTTCTTTTCGTTATTAACAAGTGTTAACAAAGTTGTATAGGACATATTCACTACAACTGTTAACATGTATGTATTAACAGGTTTAGTAAATCTAATAAGGTTTTCCTTTTTTTTCAATAAGGCTGGTAAGATATGTTAACACATGTTAACACTTTTAATATATCAAACTTTGGTGTTTTGTTTTTAGCACCAACTATCTGATGATTTGAGCCAACACCATTAGATAACACATGTTAACACTTTTAATATCTCAATTATGATTTCTTGTTTTTAGCACCAACTATCTCCAAAGTTTTTATACGTCAACTTATTAACAAGTGTTAACAAAGTTTTATGGGATACATGTTAACACACGTTAACAGTGTTAATATCTCTACTAAGGTTTTTCTTTTCTTCCAATAAGGCTGGTAAGATATGTTAACACATGTTAACAGTTTTAATATATCAAAATTGGGTATCTATGTCGCCATGTTTTTTGCGTCTAGCGGTTACTTAGTGCATATGATCTTTTTAAAACGTTTTATATGTATAAGTTAAACTATCCCGACGCCCATGGTGTCCCTTTTGGAATCTAACAAATGTTAGCCCTTTGTGACCAATTAACACATGTTAACCTTCCATGCAGTTCAATAGTCTGTAATGATACTTTGTAATAACATGTGTTAATAGTTTGGGTGCTTTATTTTCTTAGTAAACTTAAGAAGTGAAAACTATAGAGGTATATGGGGGCAACAGGTTTAACATATGTTACCACACCACACATACTAACAAATGTTAGATCTTCTCATAGGTATATGGGGGCAACAGGTTTAACATATGTTACCACACCACACATACTAACAAATGTTAGATCTTCTCATAGGTATATGGAAAAGAGAGAGAGAGAGAGAGAGAGACAGCGATGAAAAGATTTGTTGTTAGTTGTTATACACAAGTGTATAATTATACATCAGTGTATAATATATGTATTTAATGCTATCATTCTTAACCAGTGTATAATTATACATCAGTGTATAATATATGTATTTAATACTACCATTCTTACCAGTGTATAATTATACATCAGTGTATATTGATACATTTTACCTCGTTATCTTATTTAAGGTTTGATCGATTACCTTTTCCATATAATATACACCAACGTATATTATCCAAAACTATATAACATCATGTACTACACATATTGATGAAGAATGATTACCATGGAGAAAAATAAATACTTTCCTAAAATAATGGGATTATAAAGGAAACTAATTAAACATGTGTTATTAATACTCAATATACAATTACCACATTGCCCTTTGATTTAATTAAATATTTAATTAATGTTTTACTTATTTACAATCATGCCATTAGAGATCAATGGCTAAAATTGGTTCCTATGGTTCCTACTTAAGGTATGGTTCCTATTTGAACCTTACTTTATATATATATATATATATATATATATATATATATATATATATATATATATGGGAAAGTTAATTTGAGAACACCTATATTTCGTGCGAACCGTGAGAACGGCATCTAAAACCATTCATATTCAAATTTTCTTTTTACACTTGTCTTTATTACTAAAATACAATTTCAAAAACACAATTTACGCGTAAAAATTCAAACGCATACGAAAATAATTTGTTTTTACACATGTGCAAATTTACTGTTTATACATGTATAAACTGTTTCATTTACACATGTGTAAAAAGTTAATTTGAAAGTGTTTTTGCAAGAGAAGATGAATTATTTGTAAAGAAAATTCATTTATTAATGTTGTATTTTGATTATAATGAGGTTTGTATTAAAAAAAATTGATTTTGATTAATTTTTTTACTTGTTCTCACGGTTCTCACAATATTTAGCGTTCTCAAGATAACCCTTCCCTATATATATATATATATATATATATATATATATATATATATATATATATATAGGGGAAAGTTAATTTGAGAACACTTATATTTCGTGCGAACCGTGAGAACGGCATCTAAAACCATTCAAATTCAAAATTTCTTTTTACACTTATTTTTATTACTAAAATACAATCCCAAAAACACAATTTACGCGTAAAAATTCAAACGTATACGAAAATAAATTGTTTTTACACATGTGTAAATTTACTGTTTATACATGTGTAAACTGTTTCATTTACACATGTGTAAAAAGTTAATTTGAAAGTGTTTTTGCAAGAGAAGATGAATTATTTGTAAAGAAAATTCATTTATTAATGTTGTATTTTGATTATAATGAGGTTTGTATTAAAAAAAATTGATTTTGATTAATTTTTTTACTTGTTCTCACGGTTCTCACAATATTTAGCGTTCTCAAGATAACCCTTCCCTATATATATATATATATATATATATATATATATATATATATATATATATATAGGGTAGGGTTCAATTGAGAACCAACCCTTAGTTAGGAACTTTAGGAACCAATCTCATCCATCCATCTTCAATGGCATGATGGTAAATAATTAGAAGACTAATTAATTGTTTATTTTAATCAAGGGGTATTTTTGACTTTTGTTCAATAACCTAATTTGTAGGTTATCCTCTACAATAGTAACCGTATATCCTCCATTGTTTCAAAACAATCGATACATCAAAAAGCAGTCACCATCAAATCGACACTCACTAATGAAGATCAACAATTCGTATACAGGTATGTAAAACTATTCAATCGTTATTATTTATTGTTAATATTTAATTGTTCAAATGTTATAGTTTTTTTTTTTTTTTTTGTTATATCGATATGTACAATCAAATGGAAATGTGTTTATAATAATTGTGTTATGTTAGGTTCTGTCAATTAAACAAAATCGAATGTTTGAATGTTAGCATAATTAAAAAAAATCGAATGTGAGCAGTACATGGATGTTATGTGTTTTTTGAGAATATACGTTGGTGTATATTAACTAAAAGGTTATGCGACGAAACCCTAAATAGGATTATCACGTCAAAAAAGGAGACGCTTTATTATTTTCAAGAGCCTATAAACTAATGTATATTATAGGTTGGTGTATATTATACGTTGGTGTATAATACTTAAAGAGGATAAGAGACTAAACAACTATGAGGATAAAGAAAAGCCAAATGCCTATACACATGTGTATAGATTGGTTTATTGTTAGATACACAAGTATATTTAGTCAGATTTTTCAATATGTTTTTTTTTTTTCGTAGTATGTATTTGTGATGCTTAATTCAATAAAAAAGCCTGAGTTTTTTATACAGTATTTGCACTTTTTTCTGGTTTATTTCAGTACAATGATTTTGGTTGATATTATACATTGGTGTATAATATCAACCAAAATCATTGTACTGAATATACGTTGGTGTATATTAACTAAAAGGTTATGCGTTGGTGTATATTAACTAATAGGTTAAGCGATGAAACCCTAAATAGGATTATCAGGTCAAAAAAAAAAGGAGACACTTTATTATTTTCAAAAGCTTATAAACTTGGTGTATATTATACGTTGGTGTATATTATACATTGGTGTATAATACTTGAAGAGGATAAGAGACTAAAGAGCTACGAGGATAGAGAAAAGCCGAATGCCTATACACAAGTGTATAGATTGGTATATTGTTAGATACACAAGTTGAGGTTATTATAATAGCAATGCATGTTATATACGTAAGTTTTTTAGAATGTGAATAACGATCATTTACGTTTTGTTTTATGATTGAAATCTATAAGATGTAATTCTGATCGAGAAAACTATTTGGATTATTATTTATATGTTTTATTTTATTTTAGGTTTGGGTACAAGGTGATGTTGGCGTCAAATGAGGACACTAATGCTGATGATGAATGGAATACAAGCATACATGGTTATGTGGGAACTGATGATCTTAATGATGTATACGTCATCGTAGCGAGGAATCCACGTTATTGTAGAAAATGCGGTGTTTTGGGTTATCATGATGCCCGACACTGTCCAAATAAATAAGTTGCTTTGTTATTTAAATAAGATGAACTTTAGTCAGATTTTTCAATAAGTTTTTTTTCGTATTATGTATTTGTGATGCTTAATTCAATAAAAAAGCCTGTGTTTTTATACTGTATTTGCATTTTTATACTATATAAACGATTCCTAGTATAAAAATCATCAATATCTTCACGGCTACGAGAAAATATATTAGTGTACACTATATTATACATTGGTGTACATTAGTTTTATGTTACAATTTGCTTACAAAAAAGGTAAACAATATTATGTTTCCTTCCGGTGCTTTTATGACATACATTAGTGTACATTATATTACGCATTGGTATACAATAGTTTTATGTTACAATTTACCAACAAAATACTAAACATTATTAGGTTTCCTTCCAGTGCTTTTTATGACATACATTAGTGTACTTTATGTTATACATTGGTGTACATTAGTTTTATTTTACAATTTACAAACAAAATACTAAACAATATTAAGTTTCCTTCCGGCGCTTTTATGAAATACATTAACATTGACGTATGTTAGTATACGTAGATGTATATAAAGGTTATACTTTAATGTATACTAATGTAATAATGACTACAAATTTGGTAAAATTGGTTTATTGTTTAGTATGTTACCTATATATAAATACACAGGTGTACATAGGTGTACAAACCATATGTTGTGTATACACAGGCGTACATAGGTGTACAGACCATATGTTGTGCACACCAAAAAAAAATGTTTACACTTTTTTATATAGCAAAGTAATATAGATGGATATACATAGGTGTACAGACCGTATGTTGTGTGTGCTTCATCACGCAACATAAACAGATGTCAACACGTGAACAACCACACAATTATACACTAGTGTACAATAACAACACAATTAAAACTACACTAACTGTACATTCGACGCCTTTGATTGAAACCCTAAAATTAAATTCAGACTCTCAAATCAAACCGTGATCGGTTAATAATCAAACAAGATGGATTCATTTGCAGAAATCCAAAACGGACAGACACAACAAATCGAACAACAACAATAAAATAGTTTAATTTCGTTACTGTTCGATTTAAGTTGTGATAATTATAACTAAGTGGGGCGGAAATAATGGATTGTATAATATCGATAAACTGAACAAAAGAATGCAAAGGAAAAAAAATAGAAGAAGATTGATTGATTGATTGAAATATGGTTATGCGATTATGTTAAGGTTTCTTAGGAAACAATTGTAAAAATACGTGTGTAACTGATTCATCAAATTGATTAGGAGATATTATTAAAACAAAATGCAAATTAATTAAATGTAAATTTACCCTCATACCCCCTAGATCAAAATTATAAATGGATGGCTCAGATTGGTTCCTAAGTTCCTAACTAGGGTATTGGTTCCTATTTGATCTTATTCCTATATATATATATATATATATATATATATATATATATAGGGGAAAGTTAATTTGAGAACACTTATATTTCGTGTGAACCGTGAGAACGGCATCTAAAACCATTCAAATTCAAAATTTCTTTTTACACTTATTTTTATTACTAAAATACAATCCCAAAAACACAATTTACGCGTAAAAATTCAAACGTATACGAAAATAAATTGTTTTTACACATGTGTAAATTTACTGTTTATACATGTGTAAACTGTTTCATTTACACATGTGTAAAAAGTTAATTTGAAAGTGTTTTTGCAAGAAAAGATGTATTATTTGAAAAGAAAATTCATTTATTAATGTTGTATTTTGATTATAATGAGGTTTGTGTTAAAAAAAATTGACCTTGATTGATTTTTTTACTTGTTCTCACGGTTCTCACAATATTTAGCGTTCTCAAGATAACCCTCCTATATATATATATATATATATATATATATATATATATATATATATATATATATATATATATATATATATATATATATATATATATATACTGACCACTAACTTTTATGTTAACTTTATTTTCTGCCACTAACTTTTAGGTTAACTTTATTTTCTTCTAATTTGACCACGAAACTTAGACCACCAAACTTTTAGCTTTTAGGATTTAAGACTTTGGTCACTAACTTTTAGCATAACTTTATTTTCTTCCAATTTGACCACCAAACTTTTAGCTTTTAGGATTTCAAACTTTGACCACCCAACTTTTTTAAACTTTCATTGCACTTTGGCCAAACTTTTAGCTTTTAGGATTTCAAACTTTGACCACCAAACTTTTAGCTTTTAGCCGCGAGTATTTTTTTTAAGTCTACGCGAGAATAACTGTCACTTAATATTATCTTTTATGTCCACGAAACCCTCCACGTAACAGGAGCTCCCACAGCGACGCACGATCTTTAACGTTCGCCAAACACTCAACGCAACAGAAGCTCCCGCCGCGTTTCGCACAACATCCGCACCCGCCGCGAAGCGCGGACAACTAATACCTAGTTTCAATTATAGTTCTGTTACTACAAGTAAACTAAATTAAGTTATGCTTTGCTAATGTTATAAAAGACAAGGGACGAATACGTTAATTCAAAACAACTAAGGGTAGAATCTGCAAAATAAACAATTAGGGTTTGAGTATATAAACAAAAGAGATGAAGCATAACAATAATATTATGCGCCATAGGCCGAGCGCTTATCCCGTAAACGAAGGGGTGGCGTGGTATTTACACGGAGAATAAGGTTTCCATTAACGTGACGCACCTTGTGCGATTGGCGCATATTAAATCAAAGCACGCACGACAATATACTACTGCTTGTGCGTGCTTGGGAATCCATGGCTGCTTTCTTGCTTCGTTGTGCAAATAAAGCGAGATGATTTTCCTACAATTTTCTCTTTTTTATTTATTTAACTGATTATTATTATTATTATTATTATTATTATTATTATTATTATTATTATTATTATTATTACGGTTTTTAAGTTTTACTGGTTTTTTGTTGTTTTATTATTATATTTATTTTCTATAGTTTTGATGCTGATGTGTTAATTTTTGGATTTTTTAGGGGGGTATTTGAGAGATATTGTGTTTAACTTAAGGCGGTTAAAAAACAAGGGCTTTTATAAGCGATATGGTATTAAATACATTTGAAAGGCTTTTAGTCTTGTTTTAGGCTTCTTTAGGTGTGGTTTAGGCCATTTTCTTGTTTAGAGTTGTAATACTTGTTTTAGAGCTATTCAACTTGTTGAAATGATTTTTGTCCAGAGTCTTGTCGTGCTTTTTATTGAGCGAAGCGAGAAGGTTGCACCGGGCCCGAAAAGTGGGCCTAAGCGTGTGCCTGAACGGACTTTGAGAGTTTCATTTCAACTATGTAAATGACTAGATTCATTGATGTGTAATTAATCTGTTATAAATCCTAAAGGCAGGTGGAGGGAGTATAAGTATAAAAGATGTGTGTTTTGGGTAATGGGCTTAATTTAGCTTGGTTAACATATTTATACCTATATTGCTTTCAGAACTGTCTTATTTTGGTTGTTACTGGTTACCATTTTGTTTATTGTTTGTGTGAAAACAACTAGTGTCATTGGGGTTTTGGTTATAATTTTGTTTTTCAGCAACAAATACACACAGAATCACAGATCTTGATCTAACAGTATTTATTCACCCTTGTATGTGAAATCAGATGATATTTGGGGAGTCGCTAGCACTCTAGCCGCATAAGAGAATGCCATTATTTACAAGTACTGATTGAACCTTTCTATATCCAGTGAATTATAAATAGGTTTTATAACATCCGTTGAGGCGGGATCTTTCTACCTTTTTAGTGGATGACAAGCATTGTTTCTGGAAGCGCAAGGCTCAGAAGTTGTCGCTGCAAATAGGCAACTGATATGCCAAAACAACTTTGTTGGTATCATCATCGTTAACTGTTTCTAAGGTCATCAATATATGAACTCAGATCTTTAACAGTTTAAGGGCATTTGAACACAACTGTGGATATAGCTAAAGTCATAACCATCGTTTGTACAACAAAGACAAAAGAATCCATTTCAACTACAAATCATCACATTACATTACAATATATTTATAGCCCTGCTATTTGAATAGCCTACGGTGACTAACATGCGCCCCTCCTCTACCGACCATGTTTACCATGTGCCATCTTAGCCTCCGTCCGCGGACCGCGTACCTTCTTCATCTTTCTCCGCGGACCGTGTTAGCCATCCTCTCCACAGCTGATTACGCATACCGCCGTAGACTCCCCCTATTCTCTGCGCTCTGTCGTCTTTGTCTTCTGGCCCATGTCAGTAACATGCGCCCCCTCCAGCAGACCATGTCTTTGATGCGCCGCGTTGACCTCCAGCCGCGGATACCTTCTTCATCTTTGTCGCACCATCATGTCTGTGTAGATTGTTAACGTTTCCGATTGTCGGCAGAAGATGTTGTGCTGCGTGCCGTCGGATACCTGTAATGGCTGACGAGAAAACCGAGGTGGCGGCGGTTGGCGGTGCTGCTAGGTAGGTCGTTATGGTGACAGTGGTGGTAGTTTCCCTGAGAAGTTAAAGTGTTTTTTTCACGGTGTTTTTTTACGTCTATTGCATCTTGCAGTTTTTGTGTTGTGTTTATGGGGTGGGTAGAATAATTATTGTATCTATGTTGGCATCTTGCCTATGGTGAGGTGGGTCTAAAACAATGTGACAGACAAAGGAAAAAAAGGATGGGGAAAACTGTAAGAAACTTCAACCAACTTGTATTCTGTCTTTCATTCACAAATCACAAACCCCATATAATGCACACCAAGTTGGAGATGTAAGTTTTATAAATTCTTAAAATGATTGTATAACCGAGATTAAGATTGTTTATATAGTGAGAATTTGAATTAGTTTAAAAAATTGGAAAATAGAAATTTAATAATTTTATTTAATTGATTTTCGGTTAAATATATATTATTAATGATGATTGAATTATTTCAAGGAAATTATTAATCTAGGTTGGGAGAATTAATATTAGTTAATGTATATTGATAATTAATATAAATTAAGAAAATTATTAATAATTTTATTTAATTAATTTCTGGTTAAATATATTTTATTAGTGATGATTGAATTATTTATGGTTGAATGTAATTTGCTAAAATAAATAGTACTGAATAAAACATAAAACAAATCGTATCAAGTTTTTTAAAATAAACAAAATGTACATTCAACCATGTAGAAATGAAGTCAGGTAGATTAAAAAGTTGGAGATATAAGTTTTATAAATTCTCAAAATGATTGTATAACTGAGATTAAGATTGTTTATATAGTGGGAATTTGAATTAGTTTAAAAAGTTGGAAAATAGAAAATCAATAATCTTATTTAATTGATTTTCGGTTAAATATATATTATTAATGATAATTGAATTATTTTAAGAAAGTTATTAATATAGATTGGGAGAATTAATATAAATTCGAATTTAAAAGCTTGAATTCAAAATTCAAATAAATTCAAACTGAAAATTTAAAAATTTCAAAATATAATTTTTTAATTTGTATACATTAATGGTTATGTTTTATATTTTTGTATTTTTTTTTTAACTTATAAACAGTTGAGGAAATATGGGTTATCATATATATGTCGATTTATGTCTAAACATACTTTAAATGAAAATCAATTATTAAATAAATGAAACATATAAAGAAAATCTCATATTCAATAAACTAAAAATATAATAATAAAGTTAATTAATTTAGTGTTTTGAATTGATATTTACAGTTTTTATCAGAAAATTTAAACATTTATTGAATTGATTTACGGTCTAAGCTATATATTAATAATGATGATTGGTTTATTTAAAGTTAGTTATTAATAATTGATTTGATTTAAAATAAAAATATAAAATTCGTATTCAAAATTTTGAAAAATTGAAACTGAAAATTCAAAATTTTTGAAACTTTACAGTTAAAAACTTATAAATTTATTTTTTATGAATTTTATTTAATTATTACCATTTAAAACACAGTTTATTTTTAGAAATAGAACTTTCATAATTCAATAATTAAATTTATATAATAGTTTTATAGTTTATTTTTTTTACTAAAATTTAATAAAAAAGCGTAACGGTGTAGGTACCCTGTAATAAAAATATATTGCATATTATTTTGTTAAAACATAAATTATATTAATTAAAAAGTTCCTTTGCAAATAAAAAAACTATATAATAAAATAAGTATAGAAATACCTTATTTTCTGAAAGTAAGGTTTCAGAAGACATTGGTATAATCATTGAAAATTCTTAATGAAACACAATGAGTCTTACCCCTGTACCGAAAACAAAAACGTAATTAATTTTTTTTAGCGTTTTCAACAATTAAAAGCATCAAGATTAAAAGATAATCATATACATCATTATATATCAAATGAAAATGTAAAAGAAGATATTAAAAAGATTATGCTTGTAAACAATATATTGCAAATGTAATTTGCTAAAATAAATACTACTGAATAAAACCTAAAACAAATCGTATCAAGTTTTTTAAAAATGAAGTCATGTAAATTAAAAAGTTGGAGATGTAAGTTTTATAAATTCTTAAAATGATTGTATAACCGAGATTAAGATTGTTTATATAGTGAGAATTTGAATTAGTTTAAAAAATTGGAAAATAGAAATTTAATATTTTTATTTAATTGATTTTCGGTTAAATATATATTATTAATGCTGATTGTATTATTTTAAGGAAGTTACTAATCTAGATTGGGAGAATTAATATAATTTTAATTTAAAAGTTTGAATTCAAAATGCAAATAAATTCAAACTAAAAATTTAAAAATTTTAAAATAATATTTTATAAATTGTATACATTATTGGGTATGGTTTATATTTTTTTTATTTTTTATAACTTATAAACAGTTGAGGAAATATGGGTTATCATATAAATGTCGATTTATGACTAAACATAATTTAAAAAAAAATCAATTATTCAAGAAATGAAACATATAATGAAAATCACATATTCAATAAACTAAAAATATAATAATAAAGTTAATTAATTTAGTGTTTTGAATTGATATTTACAGTTTTCATCAGAAAATCTAAACATTTATTGAATTGATTTACGGTCTAAGCTATATATTAATAATGATGATTGGTTTATTTAAAGTAAGTTATTAATAATTATGATTTAAAATAAAAAATATAAAATTCGTATTTAAAAATTTTAAAAATTAAAACTGAAAATTCAAAATTTTTGAAACTTTACAGTTGAAAACTTATAAATTGATTTTAATGAATTTTATTTACTTATTACCATTTAAAACACAGTTTATTTTTCGAAACAGAACTTTCATAATTCAATGATTAAATTTATATAATAGTTTTATAGTTTATTTTTTTTACTAAAATTTAATTAAAAAGCGTAACGGTGTAGGTACCATGTAATAAAAATATATTGCATATTTCTTTGTTCAAACATAAATTATATTAATTAAAAAGTTCCTTTGCAAATAAAAAAATATATAATAAAATAAGTATAGAAATACCTTATTTTCTGAAAGTAAGGTTTCAGCAGACATTGGTATAATCATTAAAGCTTCTTAATGAAACAAAATGTAATTTGCTAAAATAAATACTACTGAATAAAACCTAAAACAAATCGTATCAAGTTTTTTAAAAATGAAGTCATGTAAATTAAAAAGTTGGAGATGTAAGTTTTATAAATTCTTAAAATGATTGTATAACTGAGATTAAGATTGTTTATATAGTGAGAATTTGAATTAGTTTAAAAAATTAGAAAATAGAAATTTAATAATTTTATTTAATTGATTTTCAGTTAAATATATATTATTAATGATGATTGTATTATTTTAAGGAAATAACTAATCTAGATTGGGAGAATTAATATAAATTTGAATTTAATAGTTTGAATTTAAAATTCAAATAAATTCAAACTGAAATTTTAAAAATTTCGAAATAATTCTCAATGTCATTCAAGGATATTTACTACCTTTCCTAATATGTGGCATAATCTTAGGAAACCAATTCTCTGAAATTAAATGCTCCATAATTATTTCAGATTCATATCCAGAATCCGAACTGAGGTTTGGCTCCTTATTCGATCAAATCATATTAACATAATAATAAACTCTTTAACACCAAACCATATAAGATCTGCAAGAACAATTATGAACAATATATGAACTTCATATTTCAACCTTAAAAGACCTGCATCCCATCGAACATAACAGACTCGGCCAAAACAAAAAGGATTATGTTGATTAAACATAAGTTAGCCAAAACAATGATTAATTATGGAGTTTGATCCATTATCAATGTGACAAATAAATTTTCAAACCAACATAAAATATAATTGGACATGAAAAAATAACCCTCACCCATACAAAACTCAATCCCGAATATAAACATTCATGAATAAATAGTCATGATTCCCATAAAATATTACTAACCTCTTGAAACCGGAAGATCTCTCTTTACTCATCTCTATATGCGGCCATGGTTGTCTAGCACCGAATCAAAAGTTGATTCGGGTAACAATCATAATCAAAGATAGAGGTTAGATTTAGAGTTTCTAATGTCGATTATAGAGGATAGATATGAAGTTCAGGTTTGAATGAGAATAAGAATGTGAAAGAGATGTGCATCCTTAGTTCTATATTGAGATTATAGAAATAGACTATTTATACCCGGGTTACCGGGTTAGAATATGGTATCATGGGTCGGGTTTTTTAACCCATGGATAAGTTAAATGGATAGTATGGAGGCCATTTAGAGTTGCCACCTCAGCAATAGTTACTCCTTTATTATATATATAGATATAGATATAGATATAGATGTGGCCTAATTAGTGACCTAGATGTATCAAAATGTATAGTACATGTGGCTTTCATTTTAGGTTTAAATTTTGTTAGAACACCTCCAATGGATCATGGATTGGGACTTTGGTTGATAATAACTTTTTAGCGTTTTGGTAACAATCAAATCATAATGCGTGCAACGCGCGCTCCCTGATTACCACTAGTTTCTATTAACTTGTGTAGGCATTTGGACAATAATCACCAACAATGGTTGATTTCTAAAAATGATGCTGCAAATAAATAACTTGCAAGCATATCACCTCTCTGATGGTTATAACTAGGGGTGGCAAAATGGGTAGGTTGGGTTGGGTTGGTTGATGGGTCAGAATGAGTTTGGGTTAAGATAGGTAAATTAAAAAAAAATAGGTTCGGATGGGTTAGGTCAGGATGGGTTTGGGTCTGGATGGTTTGGATTAGATTAGGTTCACATCAAAATAGATTAAAATTTAAAAAAAAAAATAAAATAACAATAAAAAGTTAAAAATTTAAAAAGTAAAAAAAAAGGGGGAAAAAACAAATTAAAAAAAAAACTTAAAAATAAAATTTTAAGGGATTCTAAATATTTCATTTTAAACCGGACCGATTCGACCCTATCGGGTTAGTTAACAACCCGGACCATTACGACCCGGACTGTTTCGACCTGACCGGTCCCGTTAGCGACCAGGAACGTTTCGACCTGGCTGGGCCCATTAGCGACCGGAACTGTTTCGACTCCACCGGGCCCGATAACGACCCAGATTGTTTCAACCTAACCCGTCCCGTAGCAACCCGGACTGTTTCAACCCGGACGGACCTGGTAGCGACCCAGACCGTTTTGACCCGACCGGGTGCGGTAACGCCCCAAACCGTTTCAATCTGACCCGTCCCGTAGCGACCCGGACTGTTTCGACTCCGGTCGGGCCCGGTAGTTGTTTTGACATTGCCGTCCGTTATCGACTCGAACCGTTTCGATGAGATCGGTCTTGTTAACGACCCGTGTTGTTTCAACATTGCCGTCCGTTATCGACCCGAACGGTTTTGACCCGACTGAGGTGATCAACAAATGCAAAAGATATAATTTTTTGTTTTTATTGATATTTATTTCTATGAGGCATCAACTTGTGTGAGTTTTAATTTAGATTTTGTAACATCCGGCAAAAATCGATGTGATTCCGTACGTAATTAGTATATGTAATTAACGGTTTAAGTGCATGTTTAAATTAATTGGATAAATTTAGCCTTTAGAGAATAACAAATTCCCCATAAGATGCATAGGGATGCACACATTTAATGATGAAGCATGATAGGATCATGTGCGAATAAACTTGTCCGGTACGGACGTTGGTGATTACCCGATAAAAATTAAATAAACGAAAAGGATCCCGGACAATCAGGATATAAAATAAAGGGTATTTTCACAAAATATAATGTGTTTTGGAACTCCAAAACCATAAGTGAAAACTTTACATACAAATCTCCCGGTAACGAATAAAGTACGCGTACCGCACCCGGTACGCGTATAACTTATAAATTCACCCAACAAGAGCCTAATTAACCAACTAACACTTAAACTAGGCTATGTTTAAGGGTTATTAGAGGCTATTATAATGTCCAAATAACGTGTAGATAAAGTCCGAATAATACCCGAACGAAACACGAACTTTACGTTTAAATCGTAACACACTAGTTAGTAGATATTTTTGGTGAATGGACCCCACAAAAATCCCAACCCAACCGTCCCCCACCCTATACCATGTCCAAGATCTTCTTTGTAAAAATAATCCATGAAGATCTAAGGAAGATCATGAGTGAATATGGATGATATCTTGTGTAACATTATGGGTATGTTTGGCAGAGAGCTTTTAAGAGCTTTTAGGAGCTTCAAGCTTCAAGCTTTTAAGAAAAAGCTCATACTTAATAAAAAGCCTTGTTTGGTTGAAGGGGCTGGAAGCTTTTAGGTTAGAGAAAAAGCTCTACAGTGAAAAGCTACTAGTAGTAGCTTTTAAGAAAAAGCTCTACTAGCTACAAGCTTTTAATTAGTAAATGACACAAATACCCATTCTATTTTAAAAATAAAATAAAAACCTTCTTTACAAGCTTTTAGTTATGCCCATTTTAGTCATTTTATACATTTTATTAAAAGCTCCAGCTACTCTGCCAAACACTAAAATATATTTAAAAAGCTTCCAGCTACCAGCTTCCAGTTACCAGCTTGTAGCTTCCAGCTAACAGCCTCCAGTTAGTTTTGCCAAACATACCCTATATGGTACTTGCAATATTTATAAAAAGCCTTTAAAAATCCTTCAAGGATCGGCCAAATACACTCACACATATCTATCAAAAATCCTACTAGTACCACATATTCATAATTTAAAGGATTTAGATCTAAAATTTGATCTTGGTGATCTTGGAAGATACATAAGAGATATGATGCAATCTTGGAAGATTATAAATGAGTGGATGATACAACACTTGAAATAAAAACTCTTTTTTTCCCTCTTGAGCTGTGAGGTTACACACTCACACACACACATTCATTTTTCAAGTTTAATCATCAAAATTCATCCATAAACATCCTATTTCCAAACCCCATTTGTGTGTTTCAAGCTTGGAGCTTAACCATATAGGAAGAACACACTAAACCCCATCAAAATCAAGTATTTTTAGATTCCCTAGCCTTGTGCTAGTTGTAAGTTTTCTTGATCTTGTTCCTGTCTTTAAAAGTTTATGTTTAATATCTTGAAGCAAGTTGTACAAGGGGTTAACTTGATTAAGCTTTTCATGATAAATACATATGATTTTAAAGACTAAAATGGTGTGTATGGGCCGAAAATTTGGTGATGGATGTGTATTATTCTTGTAGTTTTATAAAGTTCATAAATACTTAAAGAAAATGGTGATCTTAACATAACTTGTTATTTGAACTTGAATGAACTTAAAAATGGTTTTAATCATCTTAACATAAGCATCTAAGACTTGTTATAATGTTGATTTTGTTAGAAAATAAGTTATACAAATTTTACATTATCAAAGTCTACACACTTGAAAAATATAAATTGGACATGTTGGACAAAATACACTAATTACACTTATTAGTAGCCTTAATGAGATGATATAAGACTATTAAAAGTGTTGAAACATAAAAATAAACTAACATGACAAAGATGGAAAAATAAAGTCCACTAGTTTAGTAGAAAATTGTCACTTTTGAAAGATTAGGAAGAAAATGTAACTTTTAAAAGTTAAAGGACCATTTTGAGTAACTTTAAAAGTTGAGGGACTTAAAATGATATTTTAGAAACTTGTATCTAAAAATATAACTATGGAAAGTTTAGTGTCAAAAGTGTGAAATGGTAACTTTCCAAGGTAGATTTGGTAAATACTAGCAAATATACATATGTATCTTGTATAAAAGTGTATTTTTATAAAATGAAGTTTTATAGAAATATAGATTTTTCTAACATATAGAGATATATAAAAACAAAGGTTTTTATAAAAATGTTAGACAAATAAAAGCTTGGTGGAAACTTATATAAAAATGAACACTTTTATATAAATGGGAATATAAAAGTGTTGGAACATTTTATATATATAAGTAACCAAGTCTTGGTAATAAAAATACAAATATGTTTATAAACTTCCAAGTAATATATATAGAAATTAAAAGGTGATTAATTTCATGGATACATATTATTGAAACTTGGAAATTTAACAATATATACATATATGTTAAGTAAACGGAATTGGACGTGTTAACGGACTAAGACGTAAGAACGGACGAACGAGTAAATTATTATTACGTCTAATGAAAAGATGATTATATATATTTTAAAGGATTTAAAATATATAATTCGGATGAAAAACACATAACACTTTCCTAATTGTTGGGAATTTATTCGTGGGAGAAAAATAACGTAAATAATCTAACGATTAAACGTTAAAGCAAGCGTATGGACTTAACAATAAAGAAAAAAATATATATTATCGAATCGACGAGATCGTAGTATATTTATTTAATGGGAAAATAAATATACGGTATGGTGAGTCGAGTCGAGTGAAGAAAACAATATATATATATATATATATATATATATATATAAATATATCGAATCAGCGAGATCCTAGTGTATTTACTTAATGGGAAAGTAAATATACGGTATGGTGAGTCGAGTCGAGCGTAGAAAATACATTATCGATCAACAAGACCTTAGTATATTTATTTAAATGGGAAAATAAATATGCGGTAAAGTGAGTCGAGTCGAGTGTTAAAAATATTATATCGATCGACAAGATCTTAGTATAATTATTTAATGGGAAAATAATTATACGTCAAGTAAGTCGAGTCGAGAATAATATTATACAAGTTAATTAATATTCATGAAAGTATAAATGTAACTTGTAACAAGGGTAATCCATCACCAACAGACCTAGGAAATATGTTTAATTAATGTGACACTTGCGGCAAAGCATGCCACACTGCTTCTCACTGTCGGGAAACTGAACCTGGGAATGCTCAAAATCAGAGGACTGGTCAACCCAGAGCTTGCTATGCTTGTGGTGATCCTAACCACAGGCAAGATAGGTGTCCTCATTTAGCTGCTTTCATTCAGTCTCGTCAGCAAACCCCAGCACTTCCAGCAGTTCCAGCAATCCAAGCAGCTCCAGCTCGTGGTCGTGCTTTCAACATCAACGCTAACCAAGATCAAGCTACCAACGACGTTGTCAATGGTACATTTCTTATTACTAACTTATATGCTTCGATTTTGTTTGATACCGTTATGGATAGGAGTTTTGTCTCGTTAGAAGTTGAACCTTGCTTACTCGTACTTTGCCCTCACGTTACCTATTCTTTTACTATGGAGGTTGTTAATGACAATCTTATTTTTAGATGCCCTGTAAATGCACGTAGAACCTAAACGATTATAAATTTTCTGTTAATCTAATACCTGCTTTTAGGAACCCTATGAACCGAGTTTATAAACCTTTCCTGGATCAAGTCGTAACTGATTTTCATCGATAACATGCATACATACACCAGAAATCTTCACTTGAAAGAAATTTCGAGACGAAATTTTCTAAAGTAAGGGAGCCTGTGACATCCGTCACCCTCGTCTTTCGTCAGATTTACAAAAATTACCCATGAAATATTTTCATTATAGTCCTTACAAGTTTGTCGTTTTCAGGCTTAATTTTAGAACGAACTAAAAAAATTTTTTTTTATACATATTTATTACGGATCGGGTATACGTTTTTAATCAAATGCGTATGTTGAACGTAGTCGTAAAAGATTCTTTAAAAAATATATATATATATATATATAATTTAGTTAAAAAGTTTAAAGTTAGTTAACTTAAATTGATTAAGTTTTTGTAAAGAAAGCTAACAAGTTTTAAAAGGGATTATAACCAAACCAACTTGAGGGACTAATGTTGCATATTCTTCAAAGTTTTTAAAAAAAAAAAAAAAAAAAAAAACATCTACTGCTGCTTCTCGCGTTTTTCCGGCCAAGCCATTTCCGGCGGCCGGAATCCATGTCCGGCGACTTGTTTTCTTGGGTTCCCTTGGCGTTTTAACACCTAATCAATGTGGGTTTACGTTTCTCCATCGATAATAATGAGTTTCCAGCTTTTAATTGAGACTTAAACGCGTTTTAAAGAGTTTAACGCGAGTTCTTCATGAGTAACCGCCGTTTTTTTAACGTGCATTAAAATACAGGTTTCACTCGAAATCATTATATAATCTTGATGCCAAAACGTTCCTAGACCTTCAAACAACAAAACCCACACAAAAACTTAATCAATCGCGACCAGAAAGCTCCCAATCGGACCATTTTTGTTCGAGTAAAAACCTCCATTTTCGAGCATCCTTAACCCATTGTAAGTCTTATTTTCTTTGCCGTTTCGTTGTTCGTGTTATTCCGATCAAAACCCCCTTATTACTAACCCCTAACCGTGTATTCTTATGATTATTGAAGTTGGGTCTAGGGTTAGGGTTCTTAGGAAGAGATTGGGGAAGAAGATGATGGTTGAATATGTTGTTAAATATATTTCAGTTTTAAATAATTAAACAAAACATGAGCTAGCCTAGTGGTGTGTGTGTGTATTGTGGATTGAAGGGGGCCGGGTTCGAGTCCCCATGGCTGCAATATTTAGAGTTTTTTTCTTTTTTTCAGATTTGGTAATTCTTATTTTTTTTGTTATTTATTTATAAATATATATATATCTTAAAATATTCATAATAAATTCATCTTTTGCCCAAAAATTATGAAAATTTAGGTGTAGCTTCTTGACATCATAAAGAACATTTCCACATTTTTATTTTCTGAAAAATGTTTTATTTTTATATTTTTATTGAATTAAATTGTTTTAATCATAAATAATTGATAAAAAATTCATTTTTAATGATTTTAATCTCAAACTTTTTGAGTAATTATTTCTAACCATTCTCAACTGAAATAAAAATTATTGGTCAAGAAAACATTTATTTTATTAATTTTCCCATTTTTTTAATCATTTAAACATGAATTAATCTCGTTAAATCAGTTTTAAATATAAATAAGTTTATATAAATTATGGGAAAATTATTCTAATATGTTTACATTAGAAATCATCCATTTTCTATAAAAATAGCATTTTTGGATCATGTCTTGAATTATTAGTCTTATTTACGTTTAGTTAGACATAATAACATATTTATTTATTTATACAATTTAAACATCTATTTTATAAATGTTTTTCTTATAAAATAGAAATACTCGTATGATTTAATGTCTTAATTATTTGTTGAATCGTTGTGTAACCCAAAAATTATTTATTTATATATTTATGATTATTGTATTATTTTAATTTAGTTAAAGTAACTAACTAAATTATTTTGTCTTAATTATTCAAACATATTGTTATCTAAATAATATTAGAAACTTTGGTATATTATTTTTAATATACAACTTTTATATTAATTCGACTAATCATAAAATCCCTAATTCCCCAAATCGACTTAGCAAACCCTAATGCCTTAGACCCTAGTTACTTTAGACTCTTAGACTTTTCCTTATTAGTATTCTTACACCTTATAGGTTGAATTCCTCGGAATTCTCATTACTTAGCTCACGACCGCTTAAGTGGATTTTGATCGTTTTCGCAAACTGTGAGTATATCTTCCCCTTTTTACTGTTTTACTATTTTGGGGTGACTCATGTACTTACTATCAAGTTTATTTTTCCTTTTACTAAAATAGCAATTCTTATGTGTGTTTGCTTGTGTTATTTTGTGTATCTATGACCTGTCAAATCATTAACCGCTGGGCGGCCTGGCATTTCAATGAATAGTACTATGGTTTATACCCTTGTGACTCTGTTGAGAGTCCTCGTCATTGCTATGTATTACATTACTACTAGCGCATACTATATATATCTGCTTTCTTCTCTTAGGGTTGATTTGACCCGGATTCCACTTATTACATCTTGCAAAATAACACACGAATTGCTAAAGTTTACCTTACTATATATATCAAACGGGTGTACTCACCAATACATTATATGTGTTGACAAAATTGTTTTTGTACATGTTTCAGGTGACGTTTGATGTTTCATGCTTTCACGCTTAGGCTGGACCTAGTGCTTAAATAAAAAGTTGAACATTTAATATTTATGTTTGAGATTTCTATTAAGACTCTTTGTATTTCGTTTTGAATTATGGAAGTTATTTGCTATTAATATTTACAATTTAGTCCATGTGCTATTGAACAATCGTCACTACGTGACACCTCGATGTTTCCGCCATCGGTTGGGGTGTTACATGTAACAAGGGTAATCCATCCCCAACAGACCTAGGAAATATGTTTAATTAAACGGGGAATTATATGTAAATGGTGGTGTTGGGAGTTGGGTGTACAACTTGCCGGAAAAACACACGCTATAGACTTAGTAACTTACACGCACTAGGACGTTCGTAGGTGCTTGACCACAGACTTGCTATTCTCTGCTATTTGATTGTACGCTGTACATCAGGTGAGTTTCACGGCCCCATTTTACTGTTTTAATTGGGGGAAAGATATGTTTGTCAAAAGTTATCACATGTTGAAATGTTTTCAAAGGTTAAAATGTGATGAGTGGCATAATGAGTACTTGAGTTTTGTTGAATGTTCGCCACTCGGGGTTGAGTCCTCTCTACTGTAACCATTAATTCAGGGAAATGAAACCGAAGGAATATTTGGATAGTACTATTGGTGCCTGACAAGGCCCACCCCTAATCGATAGCGTCGATTATGCATCGGCGTATGCTAGGGGTGCACGTATTCTGAACTAAGTTGTTATTTGCCGAGAAACAACCGGTGATCGCGGGGCATATTTATCAGTCTTGGTTTGGTTATGGGATTTAAGGGATTGCTCATCATCGTAGTTTGTAGGAGCTAGCTACTCCTTACAAAGGCCACAAATTGTGCTGGATTTGCACAGGGTGTAAAAATGTTGTTATTACGAAACTAAAACCTGTGAACTCACCAATATTTTGTATATTGACGTCTTCTTAAACATATCTTTTAGGTAACTAAGTGCTGAATCGATATAGGGCTAGTGCGGTGGAATTCGGGATGTCAGATACTGCTCGGGGTTTCATCTATTGTTACCATCAGGTTGAAACATAAACGGAAATACCCCCACATTGAAACTTAATGTTCAATATTGTAACAGGATACTCATCTTCGACATCTTAATAAAATGATCTTTTCTAATTAAATATAGTTTTTGTTAATCTTGACTTTGATATGCTTTTGAGCGTTGCGTCACGTGTTTTCGCCATTGGCGTGGTGTGACAGATTTGTATATGGTTATCTAAAAATACCCATTCTGACCTATTTGTTTTTTTTTGACATACCCATCCTGACCCACTTACTTATTTCCTACAATTAAACTTACCCATTCTAACCCCCTTGAAAATTATACTAAACCCATTTTAACCCACAAGGTCAAATTTTAAACACAAAACAACCCAAACTTAACTAGATGGGTTGAAATTGTCAGGTCTAGTTATAACCTCATCGTCATTGTGTGATCATTAGACGTTAAAATAAAATCTAGGCTCAAAACCCTAAGATATCAAATCTAAGCAAAAACGCTTTGTGGCTCAGAGTTTGCAAAAAAAAAAAAAAAAAAAAAAAAACTGGCGGCAAGGTGTGTTGCTGGTTAAAACACGCTATCCACCACTGTTGCAACGCTACACTATCAACTTACCAGTAAAAAAAATTATACTCATCACAACCAAGCCAAGAACCCATTAATGACACATAGATCGACAAACATGGCCCACCATCCAGAGCGAACACCGATGATAGATCCGCCAGCGTGGCCCTCTGAGCGTGGGTTTGGCACTCCGAATCAGCATATGATGAAAAAAAATTCTAGGCGATGTTTTCGTCTAAGTAGCAATTTATTTTTAAGAAAGAAACGACTATAGCATAAATATGAATATTTCTAACAAAAACCCAATGCGCGTGGTAGTTTGGGATTCACCATGTTTCAAAAGGTCACTTCCTCGCTTAGACAATAGGCTTACGAGTTACGACTCTAGTTTGGGATTCGCCACGTTTCAAAAGAGGAGCATAAGGTTTTTTTTTTTTTTTTTACTAAATTTTTTTTCTGTATGTCTGGTACACGAGATTGTGTTAATTTATAAATCTTTTTTTTTGCATTTTAGTTTAGGGGAAATGGAATTTAATAATCCCAACTTTGGGGGGTTGGAAGAGAGCAGTCCCAACTTGAAAGTTGTAATATAACGGTCCCAACTTGTCAATGTTTTTATTCTAATGGTCCTAAACTAATTGAGGTTAAGTTTTTCTGTTAAGTGTCACGTGGCATCACACGTGACAGTCCACGTGGCACAGTATGTCTAGTTGGCAAAAAACGTGGGTCCCACTTGTTTTTTCAATTAAAAAAAATCTATTAATTATTTAAAAAAATCTTTAAATAATAATAAAAAGAATTGATATATATATATATATATACATATATATACACACACACACACACCCCCTACATCTTCATCATCTTCACCACAACAACAACCACCTGCCACCACTGTCCACCACCACCATCTCCGACGACACCCACCACCACCACAAACACCACCACTACAAACACCACCAACCCCCCCCCCCCCCAACTCTGATAAAGTAAACAGAGAGGGAGAGAGAGAGAGAGAGAGAGAGAGAGAGAGAGAGAGAGAGAGAGAGAGAGAGAGAGAGTAGCCTGTCGTCTTCTCCACCTTCTCCACCACCGCCGGTCATCTTCTCCACCTTCTCCACCACCGCTGGTCTCATCAGAACTCATGAATCGTCACTGAGTCTTCACCATTGCCGTCATAATCCACAACCATAACCCGACTCGACTCGTTACCCAACAACATCATACTACAGATTATCGACCAAGAGAAGGGAACGAGATGGGTTTTACTTGTGGTTTCACGATCAGGCGACAAGGGTGTCACCGCCGCCGGAACTCCTCCTCTTCTTTCTATTACTTCCTGGTTCCATTTCTCTCTCCTCTATAAGCTACAAATCGTTGTTAGGGTTTCTCCCCCAAAACAATTACGGTTTCGTGTAGGTGGGGTTTTGTGGAGGTGGTTGTTGGTGGGGTTTTGTGGAGGTGGTTGCAGATGGCGACGGTGGAGGTGGTTGTTGGTGGTTGTAGGTGGGGTTTTGTGGAGGTAGTTGCAGATCTGGTGGTTTTGGTATGGTTATGATTTCGTCTGGTTATGGTTTTGTGGTGGAAGAAGCCCTAATTTGGTGGGGAGCGGTTGTGGTGGAGGTGGGAGGTGGTTGGTGGTGATGGTGGTGGTTGGTGGTGATGGTTGTGGTGGTGGTGGGTGGTAGAGAGAAGAGAGAGAAACCCTAATATTAAAAGTTATATATATATATATATATATATATATATATATATATATAAAATTCTTTTTTATTATTATTAAAAGTTTTTTTATAATTAAAAGTTTTTTTAATTAAAAAAGCCAAGTGGATAAAGTTTTTTTAATTAAAAGATAGTGTGTATATATTGTATGTGTGTGTAATATATATATATATATATATATATATATATATAGGCCAATTATAAAATGAAAACCCTCTTAAGTTGAGAAAACCTTGGAAACCCATGTAAAAAATCATTATTTTTTTTTGAAAAAAATAACCAATGTAAAATACATGT
Source organism: Ambrosia trifida (assembly GCA_028751855.1). NCBI lineage: Eukaryota > Viridiplantae > Streptophyta > Magnoliopsida > Asterales > Asteraceae > Ambrosia > Ambrosia trifida. The sequence continues at coordinate 58,400,059 of CM054122.1, read as the reverse complement.
TTTTAACCGTTAAAAAAAAAAAATACATGTTTTTAAGTGTTTTGGGCCAAAAAAATAAAAAAAGCGCCGAAGGGATTTTTTTTTAAAAAAATAAACAAAGCTGCGAAAACACATGTTTACAACAGCAAATAGCTGAAAACATATGTAAAAAGCGTAACTTTGTTTATTTTTTTAAAAAAAATCCCTTCGGCGCTTTTTATATTTTCTTGGCCTAAAATGCTTAAATACATGTATTTTACATTGGTTATTTTTTTCAAAAAAAATGATTTTTTACACGGGTTTCCAAGGTTTTCTCAACTCAAGAGGGTTTTCAATTTATCCTTTCCCTATATATATATATATATATATATATATATATATATATATATATATGGGAAAAGGATACAAGAAACCCAAAATTTTAAAGAAACCCCCAGAAACCCATTGTGTGGATGTGAGCATGCCACATCACCCAACTAAACAAATCATTTTTTATTATTTAAAGGGTAATATAGTAATTCAAGAAATCTAATTTTTTAAACTCATATATATATATATTCATTACCTCTCTCTTACTTTTCAAACCACATTCAAAATCTAATTCCCTCTCATCTACTCTCTCTCTCTCTCTCTCTCTCTCTCTCTCTCTCTCTCTCTCTCAAATACCATCACCACCAACAAATCTAAGAATATGGAAAGTATCACAAAACAAATCTGATTTTTTCAACACCATCAGAGAAGATGTGGATTGTCGGGTCGTCGAAGATTCGGTCGGAATAACAGAGAAGGACGTTTTTTGTGGGTGATTGACCGGGGGAGAGGAATCGGAGAAGACGACCGGTCCGACTTGGAGGTCGGCCGGAGCTGTGAAGATAGGTGACAGGTTTGTTTTTTATATTTTTCTTGAATTTAAAATATGACAACTATTAAAAAATATATTAAAAAAAACCCAAATTTGGTGTTGTTGGTGTCACCTATTACACCGTCGTTTTTGTGCAGTTACGGTTTGGCCACCAGTGGCTTTGATTCACTCGTTGCAAAAAAAATTTAGTTTTAATCGTATTCATGCCCTTGTAATGTAATAAATATATAGGTAATAAATATATAGGCTTTGATTCACTCTGTATGTTTTAATAATAAAAATGTAGGTCTGTGTGTAAAGTATTCCTTTATCTCAAACTTTATTGAGCTGAATTTGATCATGTACATAATGCTTTGATTTTAATTGGATAATAGTAAATCTTTTTTTTTCTTTTTGTTTAGCATTACGTTTAAAATAGGAAAAAAAATCATTATAATTTCTTAGATATGATAAGATTGCTATAGACTTTACTTCACTGTTGTCATATTTCTAATTTGTAATTTGAATAACTTTTAAGTTATAGATTATGGTTTATTTAAGGAATTTATGAAATTAAAATTTCATGAACAGAGGAACTGATTTTATGGAAAGAGAAACTGAAAAAGTGTGATATTATTAGTGTTGGATTACAGTTACACATGTTACTTTCAACACCAGTTATATATATTATTTTTATTGGAGATGGATCGGTTAGAAAACATTTTTAATATGATTTTGAAATGTGTTAGAAAACATTTAATGGTTAGAGTTTGAATTTGAGCTAATTAGTGTTTGGTAATAAGAAGTTGTTTGTGATGGTTTTAAAAATGTATGTTTGCATCTGTTTTCGTATGTAACACCATAACTAATCAACACACATTCCACACATTATTATTAATATGTTTTTTTAATCAAAATTGGTGAATTTTAATGGCTCTTAACATATGCAACAATATGTCTGATTTGTTTTTTACCAGCATGTGCATGTTTGTATGAGTATTATAATGTGTGGAATGTATGCTTGCCTTTGTTTCCTATATTGCGCCTGTTTCGTATGTAACAACAGAACTAAGTTGGTATAAATTAGTTTCTGATTTTTTTTACCAGATACAAAGGTTTGATTTTTTGACTTTCATCAGTTACACATGGGATCAAATCTATGTTGCGTCTGTTTTCGTATGTAACAGCAGAACTGAGTTGGTATAAATTAGCTTCTGATTTTTTACCATATATTAATTAAAACAAAAGTCACTAATCATGGGATCAAATCTATGTTTGCGTCTGTTTCGTATGTAACAGCAGAACTAAGTTGCTATCAGTTTCATATGTTTGATAATCTTGATAACTAAATGGATAAAACAATGTTTGTTTGTATCAGTTTCGTATTTTTTTTTGTAATCCAGATGGTTAACATACGTTAAGACAGGGGGGCTTTACATGTAAATTGATGATTTTTGTTGTTTTTTTTTTCTTCAGGTGAGCATATTTTTTTTGCATTAAAGATGAAGATGATTATCAAGAATGAAGTGTAGACATTTTTTTTTATTTATGATAGTTTTTTTTATCATTTGTTGATTTGTAATGGCCGTTTTGTTTGATTTTAGCACTTTTGTAAGAAACAATTCTTGTGTACATTTGAATGTTTTTTGATCTATAAAGTTTTTAATTGATTATATACAATCTATGTGTTTTAACGTATGCAACAAAAAATCACATATGAGACCATAGTCTGTGCAATTTTAACGTATGCAACACTGCATATGTTACATATGTAACACGACGTGCTGACAGATTTAGGACCATGGTCAAAATTTTATTTTATTTTTTAAAAAAAAAAGTACTCGGCGCTTTTTTAATTTTTTTGGCCCAAAATGCTTAAAATCATGTATATTACTTGCCCTATTTTTTTCAAAAAAAAAAAATATTGGGAAGTCAGAGTTTCCAGAGTTTACCAAATAAGGAGGGTTTTCTCTATAACCATTCCCTATATATATATATATATATATATATATATATATATATATATATATATATATATATATAGGGTAGGGTTCAAATAGGAACCATACCTTAAGTAGGAACCATAGGAACCAATCTTAGCCATTGATATCTAATGGAATGATTGTAAATAAGTAAAACATTAATTAAATATTTAATTAAATCAAAGGACAATGTGGTAATTGTATATTGAGTATTAATAACACATGTTTAATTAGTTTCCTTTATAATCTCATTATTTTAGGAAAGTATTTATTTTTCCCATGGTAATCATTCTTCATCAATATGTGCAGTACATGATGTTATATAGTTTTGGATAATATACGTTGGTGTATATTATATGGAAAAGGTAATCGATCTATAATGAGGTCATGTATCAATATACACTGATGTATAATTCATCGATGAAACCCTAATTTAAGATTGTCAGGTTTTAAATGAAGGAGAGTCGATGCTGATATAGGTTTAGTATACACTAATGTATACTATACTATGGTGTACATTCAATATATAGTGATATCATAATGTAGGGTTGAATACACTGATGTGTACAAATGTATCAGTGTGATATACAAATATGAAACTCTTATATATATCAGTGTATTCTATAAAAATTGTCTGATATATTTAACTTGTACATGTTATTATAAAAATCGTCAAATATACGATTCTGAATATACACTGATGTATATGAATAATGATTTGTATATACATTTATGTGAATATGTAAAATTTAATAAGATGCTGAATATACATTGATGTATACATATATTGTGATATACAAATATGAAACTCTTATATTATAATCTGGCGAGTATGATATTATTATGTACATATATATTATACATTGTGGTTCATTAAATGTATTACTTAATTATGAATTTTTTTACAATATACATTAATGTATATATGTGACGGTTACGATATTATAATATACATATATTATATACAAATTGTATACTGTGATGTACATTGATATTATGTTTGAATACACTGATGTGTACAACTAATGGCTATGATATGATCGACGCTTTTTTTTTTTGTTATGAATTTGAGATAATTAAGGAAACCAATCTCCAAATGGCAAAAAAACCACATGGTATCAATTATAACTGCCATACATAAATCTTTTAATTAAATAAAAATATAATATTTAATTGTCTAATTACATAAATACCCACTTGATTAAGATCAAAAATGGATGGCTAAGATTGGTTCCTAAGTTCCTAACTAGGCTCTTGGTTCCTATTTGATCTTTTTCCTATATATATATATATATATAGGGTTAGGATCCGTTGAGAACTCGATGAGTTGTGAGAACTCGCGAGAACTCGACGTAAAATGCGAAAAAATATATTTCTTTTTGTACACTGGTGTAAAAACACGTAAACCCCGCTGTAAATTTTTTTTTTATAAAAAAATACATTAATTTACACCAAATTACACCGGTGTAAGGGATTTTTAACCCCATACAAGTATATAACAGAAAAACTTAACTGAGGTTAGTTTGGGACCAACAAAATAATATACATGACAAGTTAGAACCGTTATATTACAACTTTCAAGTTAGGACTGCTCCCTTCCAATCCACCAAAATTGAAATTATTAGATTTCATTTCCCCTTTATTTTACTATAAAGGTTAAAGAGTATGTATATAAAGTGATGATTTTGCATTTTTTTTCATTCCTTTTTATATGTTACCAATTTTTCCAAAATTTTAAAATTATTTGTAGCTCGCGAACTATTTATATCTCGTATGGGCAACATATATGTACCTTTTACGAGCTACGTATATGTGGCTCGTTGATCTTACATATAATTTTTTTTCATTTTCACAAAAATTAATAACACAAAACGATAATGACAAATTAAAAAGATTATATATTATATAGTTAAATAGTTAAATAATTAACCTAAACCTAAGGTTGAAAAGTTTTTAGAGTAAAGGCAATAAATCTTCCTACAATCATAATTTAATCTATGTAATCTAGTTAAAATTCAACAATTGATAAGATGAGTATACACATTTGATAGTTTGATAGATGATAGATGGGCTTTCGTTAAGTAGAAAAAAAGTAGGTCCTTTCGAAGTCAAACACAAGTCGCTGTATTCAAAGTACATAATACTAACCATAACCACTATACACCATAGAACCCTTATTATAGGCCACATAAATTTTAATATTAACTATTGTATAAAATCACGCGCGTTGCACGTTTTACAATCGAGATTTAGATGATGTGTTAATCAATCAATGAATTATACAATCGAAATTTCATTTTGGTTGTAAACGTTAATAAAAATAAAGAAATCTACACATAAGGTAACACATGAAATTTGTAACGAAATTACATAAGATTATGTTATTTATATTAATAGTATATAATATAATAAATTTTTTTAATAAAATAATAGTATATAATATATTAATAGTATATAATATAATAAAGTTTTTGAATAAAATAATAGTATATAATATATTAATTAGGGATGAGCATACAAGGCCGAATACTGATCCCGTCCCGTCCCGATCCCGATACCGTACCGAACCGAGTGGTTTCGGGATCGGTATCGGTACCCACATTTATGGATTTTCGGTTTCTGTATTATCGGTACCGGTACGGGATCGGTATGGTATCGGTATTTTACAAAATACCGATACCATACCGATACCGTACCGTACCGTATGTGTTCGGTATCGGTATTGGTTTTTTGACTTTTCGGTATCGATATTGTCGGGATCGGTATCAGTTCGGTACCGATATCGTCCCGAGCTCATCCCTAATATTAATAGTATATAATATAATAAAGTTTTTAAATAAAATAAATATAATAAAATTTTTAAATAAAATAATAATATAAATAAAATATTAATATTTTTACTATTCATTTTGAAGTTACTATTCAAATTAGTTTGTAAACTAATATCTATACATATAATAAACCAAAGCCATTTTAATGACATGGCATTCAAAGAGGGTATTCTCTTCATTTAGTGTGACATGTGTCATCCCATGTGGCAAGTGCTTTATTTTAGGAAAATAATAATTTAAAATTTAAAAACAAAATTAGATTTTTATCTCTAACATTTCCTCCCATAACTTTTAAACGTTAATATCTTTTATATACGAGATTTTTTAAAGAAAAAAATTATACCAAATTAACGAGCGTTTTATTATCTTTCCAACGAGTACCATAGTGCTATATAAAAACGGAGAAAAAAACGACTATTTTTTGTAACCCGACAGGTATTGTGTCAGGTTTGGAATTAGTTTAAAAAAAATTGTGGGTTTGGGTCGGGCCTGGGATTAGGTGATACCCGACCCAATTACCCTTTTTTTTATATTAGAATATGATAACTTATGGCAGAGATTTGTTTAAAATAATAATAATAATAATAATAATAATAATAATCAATAATCATATATTGGCAAGTCATTAATTATGTTGTCATATTAGATATTTTATTATGTCATATTAGATATTTCAACCTGGGACGTTCTCCAACAGGTAATTACTATGTTTTCTTTTTCTACCATATCCTAAAATAGCTCAAATCTTATTGTATAAAGTTAAAGACCTTTGACTGAATGTATTGGTGCTAAACAATCTCTGTCCCCTTGAAGTGTTTGGGATCTTAATATTCTGTTTTAGGTGTTGATGTTGTAAGGTGAAATAGATCTTTTGGTATATTTTTTTAAAGTATATAATGTAAGTTGATACATAGATGCCATTTTTATAGTTTAAATACTTCTAATTTTATTCACTTTACTTAAATTTCTCAACCCGGGACGCTCCCGGGGTATAAGCTAGTAGTATATAATAACATAGATGCCTATATGTAATGAAGTTAAGCCTTATTCACCACGAGTGAGGTAGATCACCCACAATCTCTCTATAGGGTAGGGTGGCCCTATTCAAAGGCTAGTTTTTAATCAAGTTCTTTACGATTAACAAATATTGGGTAGCAGCTATGTTAGGCATTCCTCACTAGCCGATGCTAAAAAGTTAATGAGTAACTGTAGCTTTAGACCACCCGCAATAGGGTGTTTTTTTGGCTTTATGAGGGGGGATGAGGCGTTACCAAAATTGGTCACGGATATCACACTACCAGTACGGTAACACCGCTGCCACCCATGCTGGTAGTGGTCCCGTGAATCAAAATCTGGTTGTAGTTAACGGGCTGGTACCCGTGAGTTTCTCTCTCCCCTTTTGTCTTTTTCTCTATTTTATTTCCAGTGGAGTGCTGCCTCCAAAAAAATTGTTTCAGTGAATTGAATTAGTAAAATGATGTGACAGTACATGATTGGTAGAAATAAGTGAAGTTGAAAAAAACCTAGTGGAGCGCTCCATCCCCCTAAGAAGAATGACGTATCCATGAACGACGCATTTTGCGGCTACGTACATGGGGTGATTTTGGCTAAACAAGAAGGGAGGCGTATTTGTGGAAAAACGACCACAGACGAGGTGAGGTGGCCATTTGACTTCCTTTTTTTATAGGGGATTTGAGTGAAAGAGAGGAACATATGGTTTTTTTTTTTGTTTTTTTTTTTTGTTTTTTTGTTTTTTTTTTTTTATATAGGTATGGGACAAGAGAACGTGTTTTTTTAACCAACCAAAGAGTTACTTTTCGTTTTAGAACGTGTTAAATTATAATATATATATATTTTTTTGCATTTTAGTGTACTTTACTATAAAGCTTACAAAAAATAGATATAATAATTGGTGCGTAGGTCGAAAATGTAACACTTTAGAAAATTTTGCGGAGTACATGTAGCAATAAATCTTCCTACTTTGATTCATGCATTCAAGACAAAATTTAATAATTGATATAGATGAGTTGGGCATTTTTGAATTGGGCAAAAAACTTAGGTGCAGTACATGTAGCAATAAATCTTCCTACTTTAATTCATGCATTCAAGGCAAAATTTAATAATTGATATAGATGAGTTGGGCATTTTTAAATGGGGTTGTGGATTCATACACCCTATATTTTAGGAATTATACACCACTAGTTAATTATTTACTAATCATATTATAATTACTAGATATTTGCCCGCGTTGACACGCAGTTCAACAACGTACGATTATTTGGAGTAGTATAACGTATAAGAAAAATAAAGTAGAAACATTTTATTAAAATTTAAAAGCAACGAATACACATCTATTCAAATATCGCTGAAAATTTCCTTATAAACCACATTTTTTGTTTTAGTCATCACTTTCCCACCAGCATCAAGTATAAGTAACTTCACGCATGCCCTGCTTTTAATTCTTAAATACAATCCAACCTGAATAAGGCGACTTAAATGGTATGTGTTAAAAATAGACTTATGGCATATTCAACAATAAGAAAGTAATAAAAATGAAAATAAGAAACTAACTACCACCTAAATTTCACAATTTAATTTGACACGTCTGAGAAGATGAGCATTACCCATATCGACCCGCTAAAAAAGCTTCAAGCATATTTTATTCTCTTTGACACATTTGAAAAGGCAAACATTACCCAAATCGACCCGTTAAGAAAAGGGAAGATTGCCCCAATTCACCTATGGCCTATGTATAAGTAAAAGGAACATCAATCTAATCAAAACACCATAAACACACTTTTGGTTACTTTTACCCTATTTGACCCATTGGAAAAGTTGAACATTACCCAAATCGACCGATTTATAAGTAAACAAACATTAACCTACACCACTAAAACAACATTTTATAACCCTCTTTTAACTAATCAACTAATTCACATAACCCATATGCTTACATTTGATAAAAAAGCTACCGTTCAAGGTCTCTGAGTAAGCAACTTAGAACTTCCTTAACTTTGCATCAACATCGATATGCTTACTCATTTCAGAGTGTTGCCTACAAATATTTAAGTACTAAGATCAAGTAAACTAACAATACAAAAAACCAGTGTGTTTGGATGTGCGTTTTAAAAGCGATTATATGAGCTTTAAGCGATCAAAATCATAGAATTAGCTGTGATACCTCAAAAATCCACATATAAGTCAAAAGTCAAATACCAAATGGACATTCAGTTTTCAAATAAATAATCAATGAACTTCAGCGAGAGGTAATTACGTATATAACATTAATTACATGTAGAAAAACACCGATAGGATGACGCCCGCAAATAGTATTATCAGAGACAAACCTGTCCTCAAAAGTCTTTAAATTTCTCGCGCTCCATATTTGTGAAATCGTTGCTAACCCCACATTGTGTAAATCTTCTTCCACCTTTTGCTTCTCGGACTACTCCACAGCCGGGTGTTTAATAACTTTCCTAAACACTATAATCCATAATTTTTAATTTTTTTAAAATAAAAACATTTAATAACTAATCTATTTTTAAAATTCAAAAAAAAAGTCATTAATGTTTTTATAAATGTTTTTTATTTTTTAAAAATCGAAATCATTCATTAATGTTTGTGTCAACGTGTTTAATAACTTTCCTAAACACTGTAATCTAGATTTTTAATTGACTTAAAATAAAAAAAATTTAATGACTATTTTATTTTTAAAATTCAAAAAAGAGTCATTAATGTTTTTATAAAATTTTTTATTTTACATCAACGAAAATTATTCATTAATGTTTCGGTCAAAGTGTTTAATAACTTTTCTAAACATTATAATCCAGATTTTTAATTTTTTTTAAATAAAAAACATTTAATGACTATTCTATTTTTAAAATTCAAAAAAGAGTCATGTTTTTATAAAAGAATTTATTTTTTAAAAATCGAAAATCATTCATTAATGTTTCGGTCAACGTGTTTAATAACTTTCCTAAACAATATAATCCACATTTTTTGTTTTTTTAAAATAAAAAACATTTAATAACTATTCTATTTTTAAAATTCAAAAAAGAGTTATTAATGTTTTTATAAAAAAAATTATTTTTTAAAAATCGAAATCATTCATTAATGTTTGGGTCAACGTGTTTAATAACTTTCCTAAACACTGTAATCCATATTTTTAATTTTCTTAAAATAAAAAACATTTAATGATTATTCTATTTTTAAAATTCAAAAAATAGTCATTAATGTTTTTATAAAATTTTTTATTTTTTAATAATCGAAAATTATTCATTAATGTTTCGGTCAAAGTGTTTAATAACTTTCCTAAAACTATAATCCAGATTTTTAATTTTTTTTAAATAAAAAACATTTAATGACTATTCTATTTTTAAAATTCAAAAAAGAGTCATGTTTTTATAAAAGAATTTATTTTTTAAAAATCGAAAATCATTCATTAATGTTTCGGTCAACGTGTTTAATAACTTTCCTAAACAATATAATCCACATTTTTTGTCTTTTTAAAATAAAAAACATTTAATGACTATTCTATTTTTAAAATTCAAAAAAGAGTTATTAATGTTTTTATAAAAAAATTTATTTTTTAAAAATCAAAAATCATTCATTAATATTTCGGTCAAAGTGTTTAATAACTTTCCTAAACACTATAATCCATATTTTTAATTTTTTTAAAATAAAAAACATTTAATGACTATTCTATTTTTAAAATTCAAAAAATAGTCATTAATGTTTTTATAAAATTTTTCATTTTTTAATAATCGAAAATTATTCATTAATGTTTCGGTCAAAGTGTTTAATAACTTTCCTAAACACTATAATCCAGATTTTTAATTTTTTTTTAAAATAAAAAACATTTAATGACTATTCTATTTTTAAAATTCAAAAAAGAGTCATGTTTTTATAAAAGAATTTATTTTTTAAAAATCGAAAATCATTCATTAATCTTTCGGTCAACGTGTTTAATAACTTTCCTAAACACTATAATCCAAATTTTTACTTTTTTTAAAATAAAAAACATTTAATGACTATTCTATTTTTAAAAGTCAAAAAAGATTCATTAATGTTTTTATAAAAACAAATATTTTTTAAAATCGAAAATCATTCATTAATGTTTCGGTCAAAGTGTTTAATAACTTTCCTAAACACTATAATCCAGATTTTTAATTTTTTTTAAAATAAAAAACATTTAATGACTATTCTATTTTTAAAATTCAAAAAATAGTCATTAATGTTTTTATAAAATTTTTTTTTAAAATCGAAAATCATTCATTAATATTTCGGTCAAAGTGTTTAATAACTTGCCTAACATTGTAATCCCGATTTTTAATTTTTTTTAAAATAAAAAACATTTAATGACTGTTCTATTTTTAAAATTCAAAAAAGAAGAAAGAAAAATCTAACCTCGTATGCAAGACGGATGCCTTTGAACACCTCACCAGCTTGTGAATCCTTGTTAACATTAAATCCACAGTATTAAACGGATTATTATGAAATCATGAAAGAGAAAAATCTTATAAACAATCGGAAAAATCTGAAAATAATTATAACGAAACAACAATATATAACAGGAATCGTATGAAAAAGCAAGAAACAATCGTTACCTTGAAGGAGAGAGACGAAGAACATGAAACCTAAACCCCCAAATCTGCAAAATTATATAAAAGCAATCAACAATACAAAAAAATAGGTTAATATCAACAATCGATTATCCCTGAAAATCATTAAATATGGAAATCATTATAAGAAACAAACAATCGCCTAAATATGAAAATCATTATAACAAACAAATAATATATAACAGGAATCGTATTAAAAAAATTGAAACAATGGTTACCTTGAATGAGTGACACGAAGAAGATGAATGATCGGAGCCGACGAACACACACAAAACAAACAGACTGATAATAAGTATAACAAAGAACAATATGTAACAGGAATATTATGAAAAAGAAAGAAAGAATAGTTACCAATGATCGGAGATAGAAGCGTTGGTTTGATGAAGAAGAAACGATCGCAATCTTCTTCTTCAAATGAGAGAGAGCGAATCAGAGAGAATGAGGGAAGAAAGAGAAACGCGTGTGTTTTTATTAGGGTATTGATTGGGTAGGTTAATGATTTTAGGAAACTATTAACTCACCAATTTTGACCATATTTATGTATTTTTAATCTAATTTTAATTTAAAAAAAAAGAAAAATTTTATAAATTACAAGAGTAGGACACGCGGTTCACCAACGTACAATTATTTTAAGCGGTAAGACGTAAAAAAAATACAGTAGAAATATTTTATTAAAATTTAAACAACATTTATCTAATAACCGCATTATTACGTGATGCATGGTTAAGGAATCCAAAATGAGCCTTCAGATGACTGTTAGAAAAAGATATTGTCCAATTACCATTAGATCCATGAGGTCTCCCTACAATCTGCCATATAGTTTATAACCTACCTATCATTAACAAAGATCTTTGTAGTTTGATGTATCGCCTATATAAGAATCTGGTCGACTTAAACACCATTTAAGGTCTGCAGCTGTAACAATAGGTTCTGCAGCTGTAACAGTAGCTTCTGCAGCTATTACTGCAGCTTCTGCAGCTGTTAAAACTATAATGTATGTACTTTTGATCAGCCTACTGTAACATAGCGCCTTATTAGCTGAAGGGTTGGTATTTTGATCAAATTAGTGGTAAAGTAGGTTTCCAATGGGATTGTATTGAATTTGTTTAAACTATTACAGCTGTTAAAACTATAACATACATAATTCTTGGCCCCCTTCGAGATTGCTTGTTGCCCCCTTCGACAATCGTAACTTGTTGCTGCCTTCCAGATTACTTCAAGGTTTGATTTACAGCTTCATTTCTTTAAACCTTAAATTGTGAGCTTGCGCAGGACCCTAAACAGAAACCAATAATTTATGAAAACTCTAAAATATCAACCTATCAAAGCAGCAAAATAATTCAAACTGGAATTTTTACAATCGAACATACCATTGAACGGGATGAAGCTCGATTACGAACCAACATATAACGCATCTATGAGATTGTCACTGCATCCCCCTTAATAACGCCTTCTTTTACAGATGATTTATTGTCTGAATGAACATGATTCTTCTCTAATTCTTTAAAATCTTTGATAGGTTTTGATACATCTCTGCCTGATTTAGATGTGTCGGGACCTAAAGGTAGTGTAGGCGTATTTTGTGTAGTATTTACTGCTGTAGGGAGTGTTAAAGCTGGTGAATTCGGTGGCAGGGTAGCTGGCGATTTAATATGTGCCCTTTCACATGTAAGCAGAGTAGCTTTTCTGTTGTAGTGATCATGAGAAATAAATTAGCGCCCGCAAAATGAATTACAAAATGATTTTCTATTTGCAAACTAATATAAATTCATAACGAACTTCACCTTTTGCGCTAAATGATGGTTGAACAACATGTTGCTGGAAAATTGGCTTAAGACTTCTTCCTTCTTGTGGTGATTTAATATATGTACTTTCACACGTAGATGATGTAGCTTTTTCTATTATAATGATTATTAGAAAGAAGTTAGCACCTGCAACATGGATTTCAAGACAATTTTCTATTTGCAAACTATTATATCTTTATAAAGAAATTCACCTTTAGGGCTAAAAGATTGTTTAACAACAGGTTGATCAGAAGTTGGCTTAAACGACGATGACGACCTCTTCTTCATCGATGAGCTGCAGAGCCTGCGACCAGCGGCTGCGACTATCAAGAACCCATAATCCTATTAATTATATTATACAGTGGGAATCATATATTCATATTAATACGGATATGAAAGCTTTAAGCAATACCTCATGTCCAAATAATGGCGAATCTAATCCTCAAATAGGAACCGGTGTCGCATTATCAGCGAACTCTTGTATCATCAGCTAATCCTCAATACAGTAAATAAGGCTCATATACACAAACAATCCACCTTCTGCATCACAAGCGACTGCAACTTTATCACGTGTACACCTTCAAGTCTGTCGCCGGTAACACCTCTCCAGCCAGTGACTCACCCTCAGAAAACCGGTACCACAAGCCAGTCGTCCACCTGCATTTCCAGTAAAGAGACTAAGTTCGTGACCACCTAAAATCGAACCAACACAAAGGTCAAAAAAGAACTACAACAGGTTAACAAATTACTCAAATAGTTATATTTGTAACTGAAAATTTACAAAAATCAAATGTAATTAACCTTTCCAAGGTCGTCAGCAAGCTAATGAACCACAAAGGCTCTTCCAACCACAACATTAGGCCCAGTCAATGGTATCTGCAAGTCCTCATTAAGCATATATTAACCATACGACCAACAAATTACACAAAACAGCATCCTAAAACATGGTAAACAAACAAAACTTTACACTCAAACCTGGTTATCAACTATTGTAGCCTCAGCCACGCCTGCATTATATTTAAAACACAGACCTGCATCAGTAAAATTAAACAAAAGATAAAGGACCCCAGTTAACCGAAATTAACTGAAAACTGATAATGAAATCTACAACAAATGATAGTTTACACAAACCCATTTGTAAATTAAACTTAAAGTAATAAAAGGAAAATAAGCTAACCACCATGAAGAGACCACTGCAGCTGTTGTTGATCATCAGCTGTTGATCAGCACATGTTGTTGATCAGCAGCTGTCACTAAGGCGCCAGCAGCTGATCTAACATCTGGAATCATCAATATTGAAAATCAGCATTTTTTTTATAGTTGAAGCTGTACCCTTTTTTTCTATCAAAGCACATGTGGGTCGAACTGGTTGAAAGCAGCCTAAAGTCTTTTTTAGTGCATACAGGCTCTTACATCATTTTATTTCAAATATTATGATTATTATATTGTTTGATTTTGTGAAATTATAATGCTAATTATTTATAAAATATGGGCAAAATGTGTTTACAGTCAACACCGTCCTGCCCGTTTGACATGTACTAATATATGATATGTTTCAACCCGAACTCATCTGACCCATTACTTAATTTGCACCCCTCTGCCCGACCCACCCATCTATGGAATTTCTTACCGTGGCATCAAGATATGTCTGGCTGACTGCTTCTGAACTCAGCTGCTATTGAGATTTTGTACCTCTTGTAGTAATCCAATTATCTCATCGCCGATTTGTGTCTCTAATGGATCAAGTGAAAATTCCATTCCTTTGAGTTCACCTAAAATATCAACAATCTGAAACATGGGAAATCATAGTTTAATTTAAAATAAAATGAATTAGTTTCAATTATTAAATGCATTACTCATGCAATTTACTACTTGAGAATCAATTGGTTGTGGGACAATATCTTCAACCCGGCCAAGACTATCTTCCAAAGCATATTTCGCCTTCTAAAATTTTATAACAACAGCCTGCAAACGATTCACATCAGAGTAAGCAAACACCTACAAATGCCCAACATTGTACATTTAAGTTCTAATTATCATACAAGATTAAAAATGACTTCATTTACCGGGTAAAGTTTACTACATTCTTCACAACGCCAACCCGACTCAGCGAAGCCGCTAAAAACATTAAAATATACCATAGTAACTCGGCTGAATGATCCGCTGAACTTCGATCAGTCAAGCAGATTTGCATTATTTGCTTTCTTTTTTTTGTTTTTTCTTCTTCCATAATAGACTTAAGATAAGTTTCAGTAGCTTCTGTTTTTTGTTTTTTCTTTTTTGCATCTTTGATCTTTCATAACTACTCAAGTGTCTACATAATTACCTCAAGTAGCAAGAGCATTGATCAAAAAATGCTAGCTTAAACTCATCAGACGCAAATCTAGGCTTTTTTGACGCGGTAACTGGCAAAAAACAAAGTTAAAGCAATTGACTTAGACGTAAATCAAAACGCGTAACTCAAACCAGAACTTAAAAAAACATTACATAGAGCAAAGAACTTACTTGGCAATAGCTCTTCTTGCCTTCCAAAAATGTTTTTGACCAATAAGCCCCACAATATCATCAGAGGAAATATCAACTCCACAAATCGAATCAACCATCGAATTCTCTGAAACATCTCATTTGGTTGGATCATCAGGAGAAATATCAACTCCACGTCCTTTTTAACTGTTTCTTTGAATCTAGCTGTAAAATCATACGATTTACTATTAAAATCATACACAATTAACAGCTACGCCTTATTAGATACACCAATTAACAGCTTAAAACTGAATTGCAAATCTAATCATTAATTAACAGCTTACTTGTTGACGGTTCAATCCAATCGACCTATTACTCTGTTTTCATCCATCTTCATCTAGCAAACATTTTAAAGGATTTATCATACAAAAATGATATAAAATAGAAGGAAAACCTTAAATGAGGTATCTATGAACATTTTATCATTAAAAATAAAGTTCAAGAATAACCATAAATCTTTATATGTACCGATCATATGCCATACCTGTGTTCCATTGTCCAGAACAGTGGCTATAGTTGTAAACTGCCAGTTGACTCTATCAGTTTCATTAAAGTCAGAATCTTTCAATATAGCTGCAGTGATATGTTTTTATTTGCAACAGATTAACAAAATATTTATAAACAAAAGTATTAACATGATGATTATCCCTTACTAGTACACACATATTTGGCAGCTTGATCAGATGTTGGTTGTCAGCAAGCTTCTTCACTCTTTTTTCCGATTGCCTGTTCTCACAAGTTTCCTCAAAGTTGTCATCAACTTGTCAATTACGAATCTGGATGATACTGAAATCCAATTAAAAAAAATCAAACAACTGTTTTTAAATCAAACAAAATAAACAAAACTATTATAAAATTCATAACCCAATAATCATTACCTTCAAAGCTAACTGTCTAACGCCTTCTTAACCTCAGATTCAGAAGCACCATGACGAAACTCAAAAGTTTTATACGGATCAGAAGCAATAAGACTGGTTGAAACACACATAAAGTCGCCAAAGTTACTTGAAACAGATTGTTCAATAAGTTCAAGTTAGGGTTTTGATCTTTGAACAAAGGATCTCGTTGAATCTTAACACGAAATCAAAGATTATTAAGATAAATATATGAAAACATAATATTTAAAAAGGATTGTTACCTGAATCAGAGGATATGATTTGTCGATTGAAGGAGGCGGTTAGGGTTTACAAAACAGATTTAAAAACAGAAAGCATTCAAATAAACCCTAAAACATCAATAAAAAATCAAAACAATTAAGAATGATTGATTAATATAGAATGGAATAGATGAAACCTTGGAGAAGAGATGAAAACAATGCTTGATTCATGCAATCGCCGTGCAATCGCCTGATTAGGGTTTCGGTTCACAAAGAGGATGATGGCTGATTTGGGATTTAGGTTATGAAACGTGTTTTCTTTTGACCTTATATATTTTTCTGATTTTTGAATTAAAAAAAAGAAACATTTTATAAATTCTCACAATGGGGACACTTGGCATTAGTTGATTGGCTATGTAATTGGAGGATGAATGTGGGAGTGCCAAGTGTCCTCATGGACTTTGTTTTATTAGATGTATAGATTACACCACTACTTAATTATACCACTATTTGAGGAATTTTATACAATTTTTAATTATTAATCATATATTATTTTTTACATGTTTATTTATGAATTAATACTTAATATATTTTATTATATATTATTATTTTTACATGTTTCTTTGCGGCCAAATTGCGACTGTGATAGAACCATAGTGACGGTCGCAAAATTTGTGACTGGGTTTCGTAGGCAAATTAATATGTGATAATAGCATAAGAGACTTCTAACCTATTTCAATTTAGTATAATTTTATTTGTTTTACATAAAAAAAACTTACGTAAGTTTTGGTCTTAAGATCACTATAAGGTTGAGTGTAGTGGGGCGTTGTGGGGAGCGTTATGCCACCATAGCGCCGGGGAACACCGCCCCCCGGGCGCTATGGCGGCGTTTTGGTCTTGAACGCCATGGATATAACGAGCGTTGTCTCTGACATTCTTATTATTATTATTATTATTATTATTAAGAAGATGAAGAGGAGGAAGGTGAAGAAGAGGAGGAAGAAGATGGAGGACAGAGAGAGATAGAGAGATAGCAGCGAGAGGGCAGAGAGAGAGAGAGAGATAGCAGAGAGAGGATGTGAGAGGGAAAAAGAAAAAGGAAAGAAGAAGAAGATGCAAGAAGACAAAAATTTAAGAAGATGATGGGGGGGGGGGGGGTTTGTGATTTAATAATAATAATAATAATAATAATAATAATAATAATAATAATAATAATAATAATAATAATAATAATAATAATAATAATAATATATAAAAAACAATAATTGCCCAATCATTTATAACCCCCCATAACCCCCCTTCCCACTACACCCTCTTTTTCCATAACCCCCATAACCCCCTTCTATTACTTTTTAAGAGTAAAGATCAAATACATATAGTTTTTTTGTAAGAACTGTGAGAATCAAAGGGGGTAAAAAAATTTATTTTTTTTTTTAGAATTTTTTTTTCCCATGTGCTTAAACATTCTTTCTAGATGAATAATACAAAAAAAAAATTAAAAAAAAAAAATTTTTTTAGTGTAATTACGTCATTAAGGTAAATACATTAGTTTACACTAGAGTAATTATGTAATTACTCTACACGTAATTACTCTACACCAAATTTTTTTTTTATTTTTTTTTTAGTTTTCAATACTATAATACATGTTTAACAATATGGGAAAAAAAATTTTGAAAAAAAAAATAAAAAAAAAATACCCTCATTTGATTCTCACAGTTCTTACCAAAAAAGTTATTTGTACCGGATCTTTCCCCTACTTTTTAATATTTTAATACCTATAACCCCCCACCACTACACATACATTAAAAATGTTTGTGCAACATTTTTAAGAGTAATTTTGAAAAGAAAAATGAAAATATCAAGATTTATATTCTTAGCTAAAATAAGTACCGAATTATCAAATATATTTAAATATTTATCACATTTTTTTTATAAAAAAAACTCTAAAATAAAAAAAAATATTACACTAAAAAAATACAATAAAATAAAAAAACGATTATATTAAAAAAACTGACGTAATAGGAGAATAATAAATTTTGTTGTTGAAAAATTAAAATTTTTGATATTCAAACGTTGCCAGCCCGGTAATGGACGCGAGCTGGCTCACATACGGTCGCACGCGTCAGAGATCACGTGGGCGTGTTATCGTGGGCGCTAACTACGTGGATAAGGTTATGGCTCGCGGCAGCTTGCTCGCAGGCCACAAAATACAGTCTTAGATATATTTATATTTTTCACATCATCACGTAGACCTAAATTTTGATAGTATTATTAAATTTTTTTTGAAAGGCTGATAATATTATTAAATCTATACATATAATAAACCAAAGTCATTTTAATGACATGTCATAATATTATGCAATCTCTCTTTTGAGAGATGACACATAGGATGTGATGTGACAACTCTAGACCAATTAAAAAAAGGAATAAATATGCTTTAAATATGATTTAATATAATCTATTAAATACCTAATCTTCTAAATATAAATATTAAAACTTTATTATTTTCTCTCTCATGTTTCCTCTCATAACTTTTAAATGTTAATATCTTTTATATACGAGATTTTTTAAAGAAAAAAATTACACCGAATTAACGAGCGTTTTATTATCTTTCCAACGAGTACCATAGTGCTATATAAAAAACGGAGAAAAAAACCGACTATTTTTTGTAACCCGACAGGTATTGTGTCAGGTTTGGAATTAGTTTAAAAAAATTGTGGGTTTGGGTCGGCCCTGAGATTAGGTGATACCCGACCCAATTACCCTTTTTTTATATTAGAATATGATAACTTATGGCAGAGATTTGTTTAAAATAATAATAATAAAAATAATAATAATATTCATTAATCATATATTGGCAGATGCCATTTTTATAGTTTACATACTTCTAATTTTATTCACTTTACTTAGATTTCTCAACCCGGGACGCTCCCGGGGTATAAACTAGTATAAATATATAATGAAAGAGATCTAATCATAAATTTTGAAATTTTGCTTACTGTTACTTTAAAAGTAAAAACTAATACAAAATGTTAAATTTAATTTTTCTTGTAGATATAAATCTAACTTAATTTACGAAGGATATAATACAATAAAAATAGAACTTCTCGTTTTATATGATTAAATAATACCGTAATTAAATAAATTTATGAATTAATTAAAATTTTATTTTGGAAACAACAAAGTAATATAGTTGGGCTTATTAGGATAGTAATTATTATGGAGAGCATTTAAGGAGGGTAATAAATGTAATAATGTAAAAGATAGGGGTGCAGTATTTATTATGAAGGGTTTTTCGCTAAAAAATGATAGTTCCCAATAAAGTTAGTGGCGTGTGAATCCTTATATGACATCATGCTGATGTCAGGTGGTGTACTAATCATAGATCCCTTGATATAGATGAGTTAGGCATTTTTTGAATTGGGCAAAAAACTCAGGTCCTACCGGGAGTCGAACCCAGGTCGCTGGATTCAAAGTCCAGAGTGCTAACCACTACACCATAGAACCTTTGTTGTACGCGGAACATAAATTTAACTATTTATCACGTAATAATTGTGCTGAAGACATCTTCAAAGTCCAGAGTACTAACCACTAGAGAACTTAAAACACTTGATGGCCACGTTTTTTTTTTTTATCAGGAAACATTTGATTAATAGTGATTCGATAAATATTTGATGGGTTTTGTATTCTTTAATAAACTAATGAGTATACTTGAAACCCGTGGCCTATCATGATATAATAGTGGGTTTACCTGTGCGTTGCAGCGGTATCCACAAATAGGTTGCAATATAACATTATGATATTTAGCTTTTTTTGTCGCAAGTTACGTAAAAAGAATAGAAATGTGCACACTATGTTTTAACAAGTATTCGTAGAAAGAAAAGAAAAGAAATGTGTACTGCCACTTACAATTGATTCCAGTTCACCATAAAAACCATGTACTCATTATTGAACAAATATTGATACCAAAGGTATGTTACTGTAATAGACCAACATGAATATAAACATCACTCTTATGTAAGCTGTCCGGTCATTGCATATCTTCATAACCGTGCCATTGAAGACACCTTGTTAAATGATAAAGTTCATTTGCATGACAAAAGCATGTAGTAATAATATGATATTGTATACACTATCATATGAAGGTCACTGTTCATTTAGAAATTAAAAGTTGTGATTTGTAAGTTTGTAATAGACTTGCCCAACCGGACCCAACAGCTAAAAAATTGCCCAATGTAGCCAATGAGTCGAACCATCCCGTCCACTTTGCCGCCGGGTAGACGCATATACATATATATATATATATATGAAAAATGTTTATAATATAAGTATTATTATGGCACACGATAGCCAAAAATTCCCAAAACACGAGTAGAATGCAAGTGCGCAGCCATATCGGGTGATTGTTTTGAATGGTTGAAAATCGGTAATCTTGGCTCTTAAATCCTCAAATATCAACACATTTCTAGACTTAATATCTCTAAATTATTTAAGGATGAACCTTGTCATGCAAATAACCCAGTCCCTTTGCTAAATCAACAAAAATCTTTACTCTATGCACCAATCAAGCACGGGCCCCGGTTGTGCTCCTTGCAGACCCTTCCTACCTGTATGTATATATGCATATTATATAGATTTTAAACCCAACACCAATTATATTTCAACTTATATATTCGTTAATTTAAACACGAAAACAAAGTGCAAACAAGTGTTCATGTAACGCAATGTGTCATATAGAGATCCCGTGGTTGCAAATTCATAAGCCAAGACACGTGTATTTCCTTCCACACAGCTCAACAGGACTTTTGTTCTTCAATGTTGAGACCATGACAATCTTGAACAGTAAGACAAACATTATAATGAAAAGAAAAGGATAACCTCAATTTGAATAGAAATAAATACACATATATGAACAAATAGCCAAGTCGTAGTTATGCTTTATTATGGGTCAAACGATGCCTTTGCCCTTTGCATCTTGGCAACAAGTGAACCCATTACGCATAGGGTGCACACTAAGTACTATTAATTAATGTGTCAATTACAGTAAAAGAAATTATAGGGTCAACCTCTAGCTACATATCCCAGTACCTTTCAAATGAATGGTAATTACTTACAGCTCGAAAGTTACATGCTGATAGATAATCCTTCAATTATAGGGTCAACCTGTAGCTACGTATCCCCAGCCGCCACTCCTCCAGCTAAGCCTCCAGTTAGGATGTTTCCACAATTAACCCAAAATCAAATAATCATATAATAACTCAGAAAAAGCACATCCAAACACCATCATAAAGCTAATAGTGGATTTTTTTCTTAGCGAGATTGTATGAATTGGAGATAATACTTTGGGAGACTTTATGCACATTAGAATTGTTTAGTTAAATAGAACACATCGATCTTATATGAATATAATCAATACTTTGTAATGACAACAATATATGTGTTAACAAACCATTAGAAACTAAATGATTTATTAATTACCTTCTTTGCGCAACCTTTGGAGGTGGACCCCTCATGGTAGAAGCTTTGCATTGGGTTTGCCTTAAATAAATAACTCTTTCTGAGTTGTTTCAGGTTTGCTTCATTTTCTTCATTTTTAACACAAAATATGAACTTCAAACTAAAAATAGATGAAAAAAATTAACTGATAAAGGTCATAGAAATTTTACCTTGGTTCTTGACTCCCATTGAATTCTCTACCTTCAACGCTTATTGTTTCTCTAATTAGGAATAAAACTGAAGCAAAAAGAACTAATATGTGTGTGTATAGGGGGGGGGGGAGTTGGCATCCTTAAAACATCTTTAAGAGATGTTAACAGGCCAAAATATGTTAGCGTACAGGTTGAAATTGTTCGGTCAAGTAGATTAGAAACATTTTTTTGTTAATAATTGGTGTAGCATATATGGTTTTGTATTTTTGTTCATTAAAAATACACTTTTGAGATTTTTTATTTACTATTTCCAAACTAATTATCATCTACAAGTTTGTAATCCAAGACAATGATCGATTATGCATTTTTTTGGTAATTGGAGTACGTTTCACTGATGAAGATGAGTTGTTCACATAGACTGAATCATCAAGAACAAAGACTCGACTTGCATATATTTGAAATAATAATTTTCAAACCATGGAAGTTCTCCTACCAAAGCAGATCAAGAAAAGACTATACCAACCTTAAATTTTCTAAACAAACAGACAATCTTTTAACCAATACCTAATGCACGACACGTATATCATATCATCAATCTATCATAAAACGCCTAAAAATTAATCAACTAATAAAAGCTATAGAGCCTAATTTCAAGTAATTATCATGATTAAAATTGAAAACAGAAATGATTGCGTTAAATGATATAAAAAATGTGCCCTGGTTAGCTTGACTTTAACTCTAGGAAGGCTTCAGTCACTATATTTTAAAGTTTTAAAACTCATACAAGTTCAGTTGAGATAATATTATTCATTGTGGTAAGATAAATTATTATCTTTCATCGCCATTATATGAAATTTGTTCAAAAATATTGTTATCCCGTGTGTTTATTTAGTTTGGGTGAGTTATATTTTCATATAAAAGTTGATTATCTTATAGGGGTATTTAGGGAAGAAAAGTGGTAAAATTTAGGAAATTGTAAATAAACCTTTGGTATGCCATCTTAACTTTGAACAATTTGGACATATTTGCCCATGTCTCCTCCTTTATAATGTAGTATAGATATAGATATAGATACCTACGAGTTTTAAGCCGGATATAGAACGAGCTTTTATAATCAGATTTGAGGTTAGAATGACCTAAACAAACCTCATTAAAATCCCTGTATCCGTATGACACAAGTATAAATAAAAAATATTCATAAATAAGTAAAGAGGATCAAAATAAAAATATAGAACATGTAACACTATATATGAATTAGAACATGCATGGCTAGCTACACAAACACATTCAAAATGCAAAATCTATGACATCTAAACCGTTCTCCTTTTATCAAAAACTCCTTCATTTTAAATCTTAGATCAAGAACAAACCACAAATGTTGCATCAAATTCCTTAAGGGTGGATGTGATGGTTTTACTACTGATACTGATAATCAATTAACTGTTGAATTTGGCTCATATGATTTTACTGTGAAGGACCTCAAGACCAGGAAACCTATCCTACAGTGCAATAGCTTGGAGGACCTTTACACACTCAGCCCATCCAACATCACCAACCTCACTACCGCCTCCACTTTTGCTACTATCTCCCAAGACATTTGGCATCAACGACTAGGTCACCCAGGCCTAGTCATTTTGCATTCTTTAAAACGTTCAAATAATATTAAATATGGTTAATTGCAAAATAAAGTTTGTTCTTCATGTATTTTTGGAAAACATTCTAGATTACCTTTTGCCTCATCTTTTATTTAATGCCATTTGATCTTATTCATAGTGATGTTTGGACCTCTCCCATAATTAGCAATGGGGAACACCGTTATTACGTGCTATTTTTAGATGATTACACCATTTTTTATGGCCCCATCACCCATAAATCTGACGTTTTTGCCATGTTCACCAAATTTGCAAATTTTGTCTAAACCCAATTTGACCGAAAAATAAAACAACTACAATGTGATAATGGTCGTGAGTATGCTAACAATCAATTTCATCAATTCTGTAACCAACATGCCATGCACTTCCGTTTCTCATGTCCTCACACATCCTCTCAAAATGGGAAAGCGGAATGAAAAATCCGCACCATTAACAACCTCATAAGAACCCTTCTTGCCCACTCTTCCATGCCCAACACTTATTGGCATCATATCCTTGAAATCACCACTTACCTTCACAACATCATCCCCACCAAAATTCATATTTTTCAAACACCCACACACCGTCTCTATGAAATCCACCCATCTTATGATCACCTTCGGGTGTTCGGATGTCTTTGTTACCCACTCATACGACATATCACTATTCATAAACTCGAGTTTCGGTCCTCCCCATGTGTGTTCCTCGGCTATCCACCGAATCACCGAGGATACAAGTGCCTTGACCTCAAAACCCACAAAATCATAATCAACCGTCATGTTCTTTTTGACGAAACACTTTTCCCTTTTACTGACAAACCAAAACCACACCTACAACAATACTCCTTTTTGGATGATCCTTTACACCCATACCACCGTATCCCACCCACTCAGCCCACTCCCCTCGTCCCACCTTCGCCTTAGCCGAACCAACCCCAAAGCCCAATTCCCAACTCACCGGCCCACACACCCAACCACCCCTCCAGCCCAACCCCGTCCACTACACACTTACCACCCACCACACCTCTCGCCCACAACAACTCTGACCCAACCATTACTTCCCCACAACCTCATCCCACCGGCCCAACCCTTCAACCCACATCACCTACACCTCAAAACACACCCTCCCATCACAACCCTATACCTCAACCACCACCTCCTCCTGCTTGGACAATGCAAACCCAAGTAATGTGCGGTATCACCAAACCTAAACAAATTTTTAATCTATCATCCACAACCATCTCACCCATACCGAAAAATCCTAAAGTTGCCTTGTCTGACCCGGAGTGGCTTAACGCCATGACTAACTAGTTTAATGATTTAATTAAAAACAAGGCTTGGGAACTTGTCCCGAGACAACTTCATATGCACGTTATTCGTAGTGTGTGGATTTTTCATCACAAATACAGGTCGGATGGGACACTGGAGCGATACAAGGCACAGTTAGTGTGCGATGGACAAAATCAAGAGATTGGGGTTGCTTGTGGGGAGACATTTAGCCCGGTTGTTAAAAGGCTACCATTAGGACTGTGCTCTATTTGGCCTTTTCACAGTCTTGGCCTATTCATCAGTTAGATGTCACTAATGCTTTTCTACACGGCCATCTGACTGAGACAGTTTACATGTATCAGCCTATGGGGTTTAGGCACTGGGATTTTCCAGATTATGTTTGTCGCCTCAACAAGTCTCTTTATGGTCTCAAACAGGCACCAAGGGCATGGTACCAACGCGTTACCGACTTTGTCACTTCTATTGATTTTGCTCAAAGCAGGTGTGATAACTCATTATTTACATATCATCACGGGGGTGACATTGCATACCTTCTCATTTATGTTGATGATATCATCCTCACTACCTCTACAGACACCTTGTTCTTGAAGCTCATAGCCAACCTTACGGCTGAATTCGCTATGAAAGATCTTGGGCAACTAAGTTATTTTTTGGGCATCACCGTCCCACGCACAAACAACTCCATGTTTCTGTCACAACAATCTTATGCTTAGGACATTATTGCTCGAGCTGGTATGGAATCATGTAACATTGTTGCCACACCGGTTGACACTAAGCCCAAGCTAAATACAGATGCCAGCGCCCCCTTTGATAACCCCACACTGTATCGTAGTCTTGCAGGTGCTTTACAGTATCTTACCTTCACCAGACATGACATTAGCTATGCAGTTCAACAAGTCTGTATGCATATGCATGACCCCAAGACCGACCATTGGAACGCTTTGAAGCATATCCTTAGATACGTACAGAGCACATCATCATATGGTCTGACACTCTCAGCCTGCAATGACATCTCTCTTCGTGCCTATACTGACGCTGATTAGGCAGGGTGTCCTGACACCCGTCGTTCTACCTCCTGTTACTATGTTTATATGGGTCCCAATTTACTTTCCTGGTCGTCAAAACGTCAGTCCACCATATCCAGATCCAGTGCAGAGGCCGAATATAGGCCAGTGGCTAATATTGTTGCTGAAATATGTTGGATTCGCAACTTGTTACTTGAGCTTAGACGTCCGGTAAAACAGGCAACCATCGTCTGTTGTGACAATATCAATGCTATTTATCTTTCTGTCAATCTGGTTTAACATCAACGAACTAAAACACATTGAGCTTGATATTCACTTTGTACGGGAACACGTTTAGCGTGGCACCATTCGCATCTTACACACGCCTACATGGTTCTAGGTGCTAGACATCTTCACAAAAGGATTACATCGGATACTCTTCAAAGACTTCAGATCCAGTCTCAACATTCGGCCACCTCTTGCTTCGACTGCGGGGGTGTAATAGACTATATCATAATATTTATATTTTAGGAAGTCTTTAACGTAATTTATATTGATGCATATCTCTTCCCTAATTATAGGGATTGTATTGGTGTATATAATCATAGTAATATCAATGAGAAGATCAAGCTTTGAGCCATTCTATTCTGCAGATTCATTACAGTTGGGTTCTTGATTGTAACTATGAGTAAACATTCATTTGGAAGGTGGCTTCTGTTGAAATTTCCCGCGGTTTTTAGCCTCGGGTGGTTCAGGAAAGGCCGTCCAAAGGCGTTCCAACTGAGGAGGAAGTCGCGGGTTTTTTCGTTCAAAATGTGGTTCGTTGGGTGTGGTTTTAGTCATGTTGATCTTGTTACATGTGAATATGTGAAACCTGATGTGGAAATAGTTACTAGGTTGAAGAGACCAGAATTTTACATCTTACACACGCCTACATGGTTCTAGGTGCTAGACATCTTCACAAAAGGATTACATCGGATACTCTTCAAAGACTTCAAATCCAGTCTCAACATTCGGCCACCTCTTGCTTCGACTGCGGGGGTGTAATAGACTATATCATAATATTTATATTTTAGGAAGTCTTTAACGTAATTTATATTGATGCATATCTCTTCCCTAATTATAGGGATTGTATTGGTGTATATAATCATAGTAATATCAATGAGAAGATCAAGCTTTGAGCCATTCTATTCTGCAGATTCATTACAGTTGGGTTCTTGATTGTAACTATGAGTAAACATTCATTTGGAAGGTGGCTTCTGTTGAAATTTCCCGCGGTTTTTAGCCTCGGGTGGTTCAGGAAAGGCCGTCCAAAGGCGTTCCAACTGAGGAGGAAGTCGCGGGTTTTTTCGTTCAAAACGTGGTTCGTTGGGTGTGGTTTTAGTCATGTTGATCTTGTTACATGTGAATATGTGAAACCTGATGTGGAAATAGTTACTAGGTTGAAGAGACCAGAATTTGGGTACGTGTCCACTTCAATAATCTTGATTCAGTGTGCACTTATTGTTTTACAGCGGCAAAAGGATCTTCCGAAAGGAGATGTCTATACTCCTGGGACTGTTTTTGGGCCGACGGATCTTCAAGAGTGATTACATGAGAACGGGATATTTTTCTTTTGAAATGGTTTCGAAAAGTGTTGTAAATGAAATAGGAGAATCATCCATTGTTAGATAATAATATGAAGATCAATGTCGCATTAACATTGGTAGTTCTTTTGAGTGATAAAAGTGAAGCATGAAGCTATTGAAGTGTTTCATAACATATAACGACAAGGTTTCTTTATGTTTTTTTCATTGTCTGGACTTTTCTTGTTGAAACTACATATATATATATATATATATATATATATATATATATATATTGGGATGAATATTGGGGTCATTGATTCAAAAGATAACAAGTACAAAAGTTAAAAAATGTAAAATTTTATTTGAGTATGCATCATCAAGACACTACAAGAGAAATAAATTTACTCAACCCTTATTCATGCATTTTACCATTTATTTAACCATATTAACTACCACATTCAAATAATATTATTTCAAGCTCATAATCATATCCATCAACACCTTATTCCCACTCCCTCCATCTTTAATAGCATCAGTCGCTTCTTCTGCAACTTTCCTAGCTCTCCCCATCATCTTCTTATCACTCATCACCATCTTCACCTTCTCTGCAATCTCCTCACCTTTCACCACCTTCTCCCCTATCCATCCCCACCCTTTATCCCACACCCCTACTCCAGCCACCTCCACAACCCCTGCATTCACCTTCTGATCACCCAGCTGTGGCCACCCCACCATTGGCACACCTCTAGACACCGCCTCCATCACCGAGTTCCATCCACAATGGCTCACAAAACACCCTATTGCAGCATGTGATAATATTGTTTCTTGGTCGACCCATCCCTTCACCACCATTCCCATGTTTCTTGTTCTTCGAATAAACGAATCACCTAATAAACTTTCCACTTCTTCAGTGTCTTCTTTGTCTACTATCTTGAACTTTAATACCCACAAGAATCTTGAACCGGTTTGTTCCAACCCTTTTGCTAGTTCGGTTATTTGGTCTTTGGATAATGCGGTTCGGTTCCCAAAGCAAATGTATACTACTGAGTTTGGTGGTTGTTGATCAAGCCATGAAAGTGGTTGGTGGTTTCCTGTTTTTAAGTTGTGGGGTTGTAAAGGTCCTATCGGGAGGAAAGGGGGTAGGTTTGGCTTGACTTTTCCGGTGTTAATGGCGTTGATCGTTTCGGGTTCGAGTGCTTGGAAGGTGTTGATTAAGATGCTAGTGGCTTTTTGTAAAGCTAAGGAGCTTGATACAGCTTGGTTGGTGAAAATGTGGTTTGGTATGAGGAAAGGTGATGGGATAATGGAGGTGTCTAATGGGGGTAATCCGGGGATGTTGACAGGTGTGGTTATGGAGGTTTTATCTGGTGATATTAAGGATGGGAGGTTGAGGACAAAGGAGGTGAATCTAGCGGAGGTTGTGGAGAGGATATAGTGTGGTAAGTTGAGATTATCGGCCACTTGGCAAGCGCCCCCAGACGAGGCAATGTCAGAGATAATGGCGGAAATAGGTGGTGATGTGGAGGATAGGAGTGGAGTGAGAAGATGAACGGAACGAGACATGGATTCATATTGGACAAAGAAAGGGTCGGCGGTAGTGGGGTCGGGAGGCGTGTAAGGAATCAGTTGGAAGTTGAGGGTGTTGATTTTTGGGTGAGATGTTAGGAAAGCGGAAATGTAGGTGGACTCCGCGGTGGAGAAGGGTGGTTGGACGGTGATGAGAGTGACATGACAGTTGTGGGAAGCGAGCATGGCGGCAAGGCGGAGGATCGGGGTCAAATGGCCCATCCCTGCGCTAGGGAGTAGAGCAACGTGTGGTGGTGACATTTTAATATGCCAAGTGTTTTGATATTGGGGCGACTCTTATAGACATCGCGAACATAGCTAAATATTTAATATATTAAATAAAAGTTATATAAATAAATGCTATGCGTTGTGTTGGTATCTTTCTAGCTTCTTTGTGGTGTTTATTCGACAAAAGTTCTCCCAGTTCAATAAAAAAAGGCTAAAGTCAAAAATATACTCCCTCCGTCCCCATTTAAATGTCATGGTGCTCACAAACACACATATTAAGAAATCTTTTGTTTGTATATTGTAAAATGACAATAATATCCTCAAATCTTTGATTGTGTTTTATCTTTTATGAGCAAAACTGAAAATTCCATTTTTATTTTTAAAAATAGGCATTTAATTTGAAACAATAAAAAATAAAAAGATAGGCGTTTTAATTAAGACATAGAGAGTAAATTTCATAATAAGAAAGGTAGGTAATTTGTGTGGCCTAGATTCCATTACTCGTCAAAAGGACGTGTGTATTTCTTTTATTTTTCAAAACCCTTTCATTTGTGTGATAGGTAGGACTAGAGTCTAGAGGTGTACAAGGGCATGTGTAATGTAGGGGCGTTATGGGGCGTTATGAATATTAATTAAAATATTATAAAGTAATAGAAGGGGCGGTATGGGGCATTATGGAAAAAGAGGGTGTAGTGAGAAGGGGCGTTATGAGGCTTTATAAATGATTGGGTAATCATTATTTAATTATTTTTTCTTATATAAATAATAATATTAAATAGCTAATAATATTTCATTAAATAAAAAAATTACAAATACTATAAAAAATTACAAATACTAAAAAAAAAATACAAATACTCATAGATTATATTTTTCTCGATTCGGGCCTTGCGTTGCAAACACATTTCCTATGCTTTGCCGGATAGGTGGTCGTGCGACTTCGTGTAAAAGTCAAAGTCGCGTTCAAACTGTCGATCCCGCATAAGTTCGACCATGTCTTGGTTTTCTTGGATACGTTGAGCCCCGATGTCGCGTATGTCTTGGAGGCGTTGGTTCATCTCAGAAAACGCCCGGATTAACTCGTTCACCGCTGACAAAGACTTCGCCCGGGCGGCTCGAGCAGCCTTTCGACCGGGCGGACGGGGTAACTCATCCGCCCCTTCCTCCCCTGCAAAATATGCATTTTCTTCGGCGTTTAGGTTGATGAAACGCGCGTCAGACGTAAGCGTTTCGGGATCAACCGACTCAGAGGTCTTTGACTTCTTTGAAGGCCTCGTATTTCTGGCTCGGGATGAAGAAGTTCACGTTGGACCATTTGGAGCAGTCTTTCAGCAGCCGCCAAACCCTCAAGTACTAAAAATTCCCATGTTCTTGTTTGTATTCTGCCAAAGCCGCCTCCAAAATATTTTCGCCGCTCTGGCCAGATTTCCAACCGAACTGGGTGCGTTGATAAACGGCCTGAAAGTTGTTGCATTTGCTGCTCATGTCGGTCCACTTGCCCGATATGGAATCCTCGGGCCGGTAGTTTTCTCCCTTACCAACTAGCTCAAAAAATATTGTTCGAACTCTTTTCCAAAAATCTCCTTTGGATTGGTAGTTCGCTAAAAAAAACAAAGCAAAAAAATATATAAGTTCACATTTAAAAAAATATATGTGAAAAAATATAACATAACAAAAAATATATATCATACCGACAATAGGATCCTCCGAAACGTCAACCCACGCTCGAGCTAACGCGAACAACTCGTCGTCATCCCATGGTTGTACGGTTTTTTTGGCGCGATTTTGCGTCTCTTTTCTTTTGTGAGATCGTGTTCCTCGCCCGGTTGGTCGCACGGGCTCTTGCTCCGGCACCGGCTCTTGTGTCTTCGGAACCGACAGTGGGTCTTGCGAAGCATTTGAGGACCCATTCATTTGAGATGACCCAAACACTTGTGATGAGCTAAACCCACCTCCCATGGATGACCCGAAACCCCCTCCCATGTTAAAGTTATACATGTTCGGGTCCCAACCCATGGGTTGGTTTAACAAGTTCACAAAACCTGCTTGGTTTGAAACCCAACCCGGAACTATGGGTTGGGTGTTCTCGCGAGTAGTTTGAGAACCGAACCCGAAATCACCTCTACCGAAAGGATTCATCTTGTGTTTGCTTGTGTGTGTAGAAATTAGAAAGTGTGTGTTTGCTTGTGTGTGTAGAAATTAGAAAGTGTGTGTTTGCTTTGTGTGTGTTATGGTAGTTTTTGATTTGTGTGGATGAAGCTTTGTATGTATAGGCAAGACCCACAATTTTTTTTTTAATAAAAGCATATGACCGTTCAACGCTCAAAAGAAAATCACTTCCCCCAATTTTGCATAACGCCCGTTGTCTGCACAACATTGCATGCCAAAACGCCGTCATAGCGTCCGGGGGGCGGTGTTCCCCGACGCTATGGTGGCTATAACGCTGCCATAACGCTCGACTACAGATGAACTAAAATCAGGTTCTTTTTAGTGTTAACTTAGGGGAATGGGCATGAAAAGTTTTTCACAGTTTTGGAGGCAGCACTCCACTGATTCTTTTATTTATTTTCATTTAAATTAAAAAAAGTAACCGTTTTTTTTTTCAAAAGGTAATTAATTTTCTAACCGTTGCAACCTAACGGCTACCTTTTATTTACCCCTATAAAACCCCATAATTTCTAATACCAAAATCATCTTTTAATCATCTTGTAAAAATGGTCCCGTGGAATGTAAATGAGGAGATCGCGTTAGTGAGGGCGTATATAGATGGCAAACACACAAATCATCCTCCCAGTTTACACAAAGATTTGTTTTGGCACAACGTGTCGGTGGAATTCAATCGAAAAACCGGTACAAATGACCGCAACATAGATTCACTCGTTAGCAAGTGGTATGATCTCTTCGCCAAGTGTAACCGATGGAACGCCCTCTTTGAAGCCATGATTGTGCGGCACCCTAATCTTCAAGAAGATATGACAATCCAAGTCACGCATGCCAACTATGTGAATGCACACGGGAGGAATTTCAACCATGTTGCGGCATGGCAATTGTTACGCGTTAGGTTTAATGTTTAATATTGTTTAATGAAAGTAACCGTTAAAAGAAAAAAATTAAAGTTAAAAATTAACAATCAAAATACAAACATAATTAACCTAAATTATAACATTAATGAAACATAAACAAAATTAAAATATTACTTAAACATAGCTAAAAAAAGAAAGAATACGCAATTGACTCGGACGAAGAAAAGTCACGATCACTATCACGCCCGTCCAACCTCTCGTACCGATATCCCTCACTTTCGGGTGTCGGGAAAGACTTTTCTTCTTTCGAATACATTACGTATTCAGCCCCGAGATTAGTTTCGTAATCTTCGTCCGGGGGGTTTTGCACCGTAACCGGTGGCTTTTGCACTATAGGAGGATTGATACGCTCCGGCACTCTTACAAAATCTCCAACCCGTATCGCTCCTAGTTGTAGTAGAGCCATTGTGTAATTATGTGCGTAAATCAATTCTTCCGTGGACAAATCGTCAGGAAGTTATGGCTCGTAATATTCATGTGTTGGGGAGGCTATGTAGTCCGTGGGTGTGTAGTTGGTTGGTGTGTTGTCAGTGGGTGTGTAGTTGGTTGGTGTGTAACTGGTGGGTTGTTTGTATATTGACGGTTTGCGCGGGATGATCGTCGTCGACGATACGTAGTCGGAAACATATTGCCACCACCCATATTCTTATATATAGTTGTATAAAATTGTATGTGTGATATGGTGTTTATATAGTGTGCTAAAATTATAAACGGTCAAAAATAATAAAACTGTCAAAAAAAAATTAACGGTCAAACAAAATATATTAACGTTGGTAATTAAATAGTTTGTTTAAAAAATATGTCCGTTTCATTAAATAAATCAACTCCACTATCCGTTAATTAGAACCAGGATTTGGTTCACGGATCCACTACCAACACTGGTGGCGACGGTGTTACCGTGCTGATAGTAGGGTCCCCGTGACCAAATTTGGTAGCGCCCCGTGCCCCGTTACAAAATAAAATGAATGTTATTCATTAATACCTAGAGTTGTTTTGTATCTAAAAAATAAGGTTGTAGTGACAATTATAAACTTTGTTAATTTAATTTTTAAAGGGTTATCGGATTTCAAAAATCTCAATTAGGGCTGTAAACAAACCAAACGTTCGGTGAACAGTTCGTAATCCGTTTGGCGGGAAGTTCGTTTGTGTCCGTTTGTTTAATAAATGAACGAACACAAACAAAAAATTCTGTTCGATTAACTAAACAAACAAACACGAACGAATGTCTCGTTCGTTCGATTGCGTTCGTGAACGTTTGGCAATGTGTTTGTTTACGTTCGCTTGTTTATATTTGTTCGTGTATGTTTGTTTATGTTCGATCACTAGTTAAAACTTAAAAGTTTATAGTCTTTCACTTTCTTTCCTAACTTTTATTTCCCTCCTAAACTTTTTCCCCCTTATACATTTAATATTTAAGTAATGTTTTGATTATTCTCGCATTAAAAAAACATAAACCTTTTTAGCAGTTGGTCTTACTATACTAATGAAAAATCTCAACCTTTTGTTATGATTCCTCAGTAGATAATTACTACTTTTGACTGCATAGTTATAATGCAAGTTTATGTATCATTGTCTAATTAATATTTGTCTTTATATGGTCACAAGAAATCGAAGAATGTGTAGAGTTTAGGAAAGTTGGATATTGACGAATCTAGACAATTTTTAGGATAATTATGAACTTTTAATTAGGAATATCATGTATTCATGCCTAAGTAATTTTAGATAATTATGTCTAAGTTAGTACAATTTGATTTATCGTTTAGTGGATGTACTTTGTCTAACGGTTAATATGAACAATGTTTTTTTAGTTAGTTGCATATTAAATGTTTGTTTGTGTTCAAGACTCGTGTTCGCGAACAGTTTGCAAACAACTAAATTTCTTAACAAACAAACACAAACATAGAATTATGTTCGTTAGTGTGTTCGTGAACGGTTCGTTTGTCCAAGAAACCTTAACAAACAAACACGAACAAAGCCTTATTCGTGTTCGTTTGGTTCGTTTACAGCCCTAATCTCAATTTTCACTTGTTGATCGTAAACACTCCCAAACAAGAATATATTTGTTAAGACTCGAAACTTTCAACTTACTTTCCTTTCCATTTTTTAATAAGGCGGTATGTTTGTGTAAAAACATTATTTAAAAAAAGCACTTAAAAAGTCATCACTTGCCATCATGTCAGCCATAGTCACCATCGCCATCCCCCCTGTTCACCACCGCTCCACCTTCCATCACCATCATACAACACCACAACCATCATATAACAACGATAATATTCCATATACAACCTCTACTTCCCCTTTTCTACTATTTTCTAAATTCAAACACTCGCAAATTCTTCTTTACACATACTAAAACCGATTTTATCGATTCAATTTTAACCTAAGGAAGTTGTTGACCATTATTCTTCATTTTCAAATATTTTAACCAACATAGTTTTGAACTTAGTAAAATTGGAGGCTTTAAAATTTTAAGTAAAAAATAAGTTTATATAAAAAATATATAATTAACTTTATATTAAATTAATTTGTTTAATGGTATAATAACTAACTTTAATTTAAAAATAAGTATTTGTAATTTGTAATTAAGTATAAGACCATGTGTAGTGGGGGGCTTTATTTATAAAGCCCCCCTTCCTGATTGGTCCACGTGGCTGCTGAGTCAGTATGGAAAGAGAAACTGAAAAATGGGTGTAGTGGTAGGGCTTTATTTATATAGCCCCTGTTTCTGATTGGTTGATTTTTTTATTATTTTTTAATCTTTTAACTCAAAATAATTAAAATAAAAGACAAATAAATATTAAAAAATTACAAATAATATTAAAAACAAACAACTAATATTAATTAAATTAAAAAAAAACAAACAACTTAAAAAAATTACAATACCAAATTAAAAAAAAAACAACTTAAATAAATTACTAGAGGTTATATTTTGCAAGAATTTCTTGCCTATGATGTAGTGCGAGGCGTAGGGCTTCTCCCTCGAGGTGGCAGCGGAGTAGAAGTGTTTGGCCTCGTAGTGTTTGGCCTCGCACCCGGGCGACCCGGGACCCCGAATGGTGAACCATATGGAAACATGTTTTGTGTTTAGATTGTGTTGTGGTGTGTGGTTTTTAGTTTTGGTTGTGTTTTTATAAAGTATTGTGTGTGTATATATATAATACCAAACAACAAAATATTACCGTTCAAAAATTAAATTGGGCAACGGTAAAAAATTTTGACCGTTTTTTTTCAATTAGTTGCCACGTGTCCGTATTTGATTGGTTGTAGGTTTTGAATCTCGGCGTTATAAAAATAAAGCCCCAAACGTTTTTTAAGAAATAGCGCTGGTATGTTCCGGTGTTACCGGGCACTATTTTTAAAAAAAAATGCACAATAACGCCCCACTACGGGGGGTCTAAGAGAGAGGAGGAAAAAAGAAAAAAATAAATGGCTTCAATTAATGACATGTGTCCCCCATAGTTTTCTTTTATTCTATTGATCGAATTGACTAGGTTATGTCCCCGTGTGACACGGGTGTAAGAAATAAAATTTATATAAACTTGAAAATGTTATTTAAGTTATTAAATAATTTATTTATTTTTTGAATTTGTGTTACCTACATGACTCATCATACGTTTGTGAAGGCTACAAACGTGGTTGACTGATTGGTCGATGATGTCTGATAAAGGCTGACAAACGTGTCATAAGCGAACCCTAAGTGTTACGCTATGGCCATAACGTAACGCTTGGGTGGGGGGGGGGTGAAAATAATTTTTGGGGTTGAAATATAACGACCCTTTGCTTTTAAATAGAGAGGCATTTCAATCTTTTTACACTTAAATACTGAGTTAAATGCCATTTTCGTCCCTGTTGTTTGGCACTTTTTACCAGTTTCATCCAAAAGTTTATTTTTTCTCATCTGGATCCAAAGGTTTTCAAATACTTGCTCGTTTCATTCAACTTGTTAACACCCTTAGTCTCAGTCAGTTAAATAAGGACAATTTGTCATTTCATCTGTTAAGTGAAGGGCATTTTTGTTAATTCTTATATTTTTAATCCCAAACTTATTTAAAACACCCCAAGTTAGGATTTCACCCCCAAATTAATCTAAATCATCTTCTTCCTTTCAATCCCTAATCAAGACACAAATAAATAAAAACAATCAATTAAAAACCACACTAAAAGAGTTTGACCTGAGTAACTTCTGCAGAAAATACCCATATGACAACAACAGTCCCAATCATAAGCAAACCAACTTTATATCTCCACCCCATCAATCACAACCCACAAATATTAGTTCAAGATTTTGCAAGAAAAACCAAAGCTCTATGCTTTTTGCTGACCCAGATCTTGAAACGGGTCAAAGATTGAATCTTTTTCCAATTGGACCGATGGAAATCAGTTGGATAATAATGGGTCAAATGGGTTATGTAGGGGACCTCTGATCTGAGCTTCTGTGCATTAATTCTTGGAGCAATAAGACAATGAGATGTGGAAATTACAAAGGTAGCGGCAGTTGAATCAAAACCGACCCACTTTTGTATAAATGTTTATATAATAATTGTTGTTCACCCTTTCTTTGCTTATTGAATATTGACGAGGAAGACGTGTATTCGTTGTTTTGTTGGTATGGTTGTAAGTTGTGACTCACAAAAGTTGGGGTTCTTCCATCTCGAGACAAGTTGACCCAAATTGATCTAAATTTGGGGTGAAATCCTGACTTGGGGTGTTTTAAATAAGGTTGGGATTAAAAACGTACGAATTGACAAAAATGCCCTTCACTTAACAGACGAAATGACAAAATTGCCCTTATTTAACTGACTAAGACTAACGGTGTTAACGAGTTGGATGAAACGAGCAAGTATTTGAAAACCTTTGGATCCAGATGAGAAAAAAATAAACTTTTGGATGATACTGACAAAAAGTGCTAAACCTTGTAACACCCCAAAAATGTTAACTAATAATAGTAGGGTGGAAATTATATATAATTATATACCTATGTGTATAAGTATGAGTGTGTATGTATGCGTGTATATATATGTATGTAGATGTTATACCCCTAGTTGTAAGTAGTGCATTGGTAATTGTACATTTGACAAACATAAAATTTACCAAGTTAGTCACTTGGGTAAATTGGTAGAAATTTAACTAATAAAGAGGGAGGGGTTAAATGGGAAATGACACACACTTGAGGGATGGTTTGGGAGAAAGACTAAAAGAGATAAGGTAGGAGGGATTAAAAGAAAAAAAAAAGAAAGAAAGAAAAAGAAAAGAATAGAGAACGCAGAGAGAGGGAGGGAGGAGAAAAAGAGGAAGCTTCACCTCATCCATCCATAGCTGGAAATTAGAGCAAGGAATCATCCCCAATCCCTGCATGTTTATGAATTCATAACCATCTAGTGGCCCTAATACTATTGGTAAGTTGTAGAACTAGTAATTGTAAGGTTTGAAAGTAGTATGGTGGGTTTCATGATTTTGTTGTGATAATTACTTCTTGTGGTTATGAAAGTATGCTTGTATGTGTAGTAGTGTGAAATTGAAGAGATTGTATGTTAATTGCTTGTAATAGGGTTGAATTGAGAATGTGTTAAGTGGGTATTAGAATGAAGGTTTCTGTTGACTTTTTAAAAGTCAAACAGGACCTTAATCTCATAAGAACTCAATTGATTATGCTTATTGTTAAGAAATTCATGAAGATTGTGAGTATAAGTATAGAATTGGGAATGTTGTGTCATGGGATGGTATAACCACTTGAATGTAGGAATATGCACACCAATTGTATGATGAAATGTCTAATAACTTAGAATAGGTGAGATTGTGGGAAAATACATGATAACTATGATGGTAGATGTTGTAGCTATGTGGATATGATAGTTTATCTACCTTGTACCAAGAATGGTAAAGGTAAAGTGCAAAAAGCTAAAGTATGAATTCCTTCGCTATGTAGGTGTGAAGGTGGAAGGTACAAGCGGTTACAAGGAGCAAGGTGCGCACGATAAAGGTAAGTTGGTTACTACCAACTACGTAGTCTAATGAGTATGTTAGTCATAGTTGTATGTATGCATTTTGTGATTGGATTTGGTAGAATGGAAGTAACATGAAGTATCCTTGTGGCTACACAAGGGTATAAATTGGTAGAATGGTTTAAATGGTGGAAGCACCCTTAACGGGTCAAAATAGTAGGAACACCCTCGATGGGTCAATATGGTGGAAGTACCCTTAACGGGTCAAAATAGTAGTAACACCCTTAACGGGTCAAAATGGTAGAAGTAAGGATTTCATTATGGATCCATGGACTTCTTAGATCCCTTGGACAAGACGATCATATGGTTTATAACCTACTAAACGTTTGCCTTGTTGATTGTAATAGGTAAAGCACATGAATGAAGATCAAGTCTCAAGCAAGGATGGGTTATGCACGCTCGCGTTCTTTTTGGGTTGGGTACCATGGTTATGTTAGGATCTTTGAGTCTTTTAAAAACAAATGGTTAATGTTTTGTATATGGTTTGGATATGGGTCAAAGATTCGCATGGTAGCCAACTTAGGCTTTGTCTTTTGTAACTTAACTAGTGTCGCCAAGGTTGTTGGCACGTTGTGAACTTGACGTTTTGGATATATATATATATAATGGATGTTTATATATTATCTACATGTTAAAAAAAAAAAAAAAAAAAAAAAAAAAAACGAGTCCTTACAAGTTGGTATCAGAGCCAAGGTTTGAGCGAATCAAGTATATTAGGTACTTGATCTCAAACCGGAAGCTCGTAGGGGCGTGCATTCGATCCGAGACTTGATCAAGGTATGTGCGGGATAATGGATGGGAGAGTTACCAAATGAGAAGTGGGAATGTCGGGAATTACGGGTAAGAAGGGCAGGAACGATATGGCGTTGAAACGGGAAAAGCGTGGGCAAAACTGCAGTTGGCGTACCCTACGCCAATTTTGGCGTAGGATACGCCAGACCAGTCTTGCCTACGCCAACCTGTTCTGGCCTACGCTACCCTGCCTCCTTTTGCCTACGCTAGTGGCGTAGGCTACGCCATTTTTGGCGTACCCTACGCCAAACCTCCTGTCAGCCTTGGATGCTGATTTTTCAGCTTGTCATGCCTCCGTACCTCGCCCGAGCAACCCCGAAACTCGTTTATAGACGCATTTATACACATGGGATTGTGAATCCGTGTATACATGTAGTAAGGAATGTGGAAGCCCAAATATTGGGAGTAGAAAAAGTTACTTTCGTAGAAAAAATGAATGATGACTGAGATACCGTAATATGGTATACATGTTAAATGGTTGTTAATGTTTCAGAAACATGGAGAACGAAGGTGATAACGTGGTGGGGGAGCGTACCCAACACGGCGAGTTGAAGGAAATGGTAGCAACCGAAGTGGGGGAGGCTATAAAAGTAAACCTCCCCAAGATAATGGAAGAGGTGGAGAGTAACATCATGGGGATAGTGGAAGGTATGTTGACAAGCAAGTTCGATGAATTGAAGAAATTGGTTGAAGAGGGGTCGTCTGGCTCCAAGAATGTTAAGAGATGTACATACCGAAACTTCATGTCATGCAACCCCACCGTGTTTAAGGGAGAAATAGATCCACTCGAATGTCTAAGGTGGATCTCGGATATGGAGGGGGTGTTTGCACGAAGTCATTGTGAAGGCGAAGATGAAGTAATGTTTGCCACGGGGCAATTGCGACTCCGCGCGAAGGATTGGTGGGACAGTTATAGTAAGGAAGTGGGGCAAGAACGAGTAAGAACCATGACATGGGCTGAGTTTAAAGAGCCCTTCCTGAAGCATCATTGTCCTCAAACTGCAATCGATCGCATTCAGGAAGAGTTTCTACACCTCCGCCAGAAGAATGAGACCATTGATGAAATCACAAACATATTTCTTGACAAAATGAAGTTTTGTCCAGAATTGGTGGGAACGGAACGAATGAAGATTAACAGGTATCATGCCATGTTAAGGGCAGAATACCGGGAGTTTATCACTGCATCGAAATGCAACACGTTGGGTGAACTCATCGATTGGGCTCGTGAACGAGAAACGGAATTAAAACGACAAGAACAACGGGGTGAGAAGAGGAAGGCCGAAAAGACTTGGGAGTCGCCAAAGAAGGCTAAGGGGCACGAACAAGGCAAGAAGGATCCTAAGAAGGGAGAAACACCGAGTTGTAAAACGTGTGGGAAACCGCATACGGGGGAATGCCGCTTGGGGCAAAAGACGTGCTACAATTGTGGGAAGACGGGACATCCGTTTTACAAATGCCCTAGTCCGGTTCAGTTGTGTT
The DNA here is from genome assembly GCA_028751855.1 of Ambrosia trifida. Taxonomy (NCBI): domain Eukaryota; kingdom Viridiplantae; phylum Streptophyta; class Magnoliopsida; order Asterales; family Asteraceae; genus Ambrosia; species Ambrosia trifida. The sequence goes on along the minus strand of CM054122.1, from coordinate 58,359,115 downwards.
ATCATTGTTATGAACCCGGGCACTTCAAGGCGGATTGTCCCAAGCTCAAGAAGGAGGCACCAAAAGAAGGAAAGAAGAATGAAGCTTCAAAGGCTCGTGGAAGAATGTTCCAAATCACCGCCGAGGAAGCAAAGAACCACCCCGAGGTGGTGTCGGGTATGTTACTAGTCAACAACACTCCTATGTATGCGTTGTTTGATACAGGGGCAAGTAGGTCTTTTGTGTCTACCAAAGTGATTTACCACCCCTCCTTTATCATAGAAACGTTGTCAAGCCCGTTAGAAGTAGAAATTGCGGATAGTAAGAATTATTTATTACACAACGTATGTAGGGATTGTACTCTCACGGTAGAAGGGGAAGATTTTAGGGTAGACTTGGTACCCATGACAATGGGGGAATTCCAAGTAGTGATTGGCATGGATTGGTTGGCCAAACACCACGCGGAATTCCAATGTAAGAATAAAACCATATACGTTACCTCACCTAGTGGGCGGCGGGTAAGTTTTGTAGGGGATAGAAAGGTCGAAGCCAAGTTATGCACCTTGGTGGAGACCATGAAACATGTGCGTAATGGGGGAAGGGCATTCATGGCCTACGTGGTTGATACCACTATCACCACCCCCAAGATTGAAGAAGTACCGATTGTTAGGGAGTTTCGAGATGTATTTCCGGATGATCTTCCGGGTCTTCCTCCCGAACGCGAAGTGGAGTTTAAAATTGAATTGGTGCCCGGGGCTCAACCCGTTGCAAAAACACCATATAGGTTGGCACCCACCGAACTCCGAGAGTTGATGACACAACTTCAAGAGTTACTTGATAAGGGCTTCATTCGCCCGAGTGTGTCCCCGTGGGGAGCCCCTATATTGTTTGTGAAAAAGAAGGATGGGTCTATGCGGATGTGCATAGATTACCGGGAGTTGAATAAATTAACAATAAAGAACCGCTACCCCTTACCCCGTATTGACGATTTATTCGATCAACTTCAAGGGGCGAGTTGGTTCTCAAAGATTGATCTTCGCTCCGGGTACCATCAATTAAAGGTAAGGGAAGAAGATGTGGCCAAAACAGCGTTTAGGACCCGGTATGGGCATTTCGAGTTCCTAGTAATGTCCTTCGGATTGACAAACGCTCCGGCCGCATTCATGGATTTAATGAATCGGGTATGTCGTTCGATGTTGGATCGTTTCGTGATAGTGTTTATAGACGACATCTTGATTTATTCCCGAAGTGAATCGGATCACGCGGATCACTTACGGGAAGTCCTCGAGACGCTTAGAAAGGAAAAGCTTTATGCTAAATTTTCTAAGTGTGCCTTTTGGTTGAGGGAAGTCCAGTTTTTGGGGCACGTAGTGAATGAGAAGGGCATTTCTGTAGACCCTTCGAAAGTAAAGGCGGTGGTGGAATGGGTTTCTCCCAAGAACCCGAGTGAAATTCGAAGTTTTCTGGGCCTAGCCGGTTATTACAGAAGATTCATCCAAGATTTTTCAAAGGTGGCACTACCTTTGACCCGGATGACGAAGAAGAATGAAAAGTTTGTGTGGGGCGAAGACCAAGAAAGAGCCTTTCGAGTGCTAAAAGAGAAGTTGACTAGTTCGCCTGTTCTGACCTTGCCCGAAGGGTCGGATGATTTTGTAGTCTATACGGATGCCTCGCATCAAGGGTTGGGGTGCGTTTTGATGCAACGGGGGAAAGTCATCGCCTACGCATCAAGACAACTCAAACCCCATGAATGTAATTACCCAACCCACGATTTGGAATTGGGGGCCGTAGTGTTTGCGTTGAAAATATGGAGGCATTACCTGTATGGGACAAAATGTACCATATATTCCGATCACAAAAGCCTCAAGTATTTCTTCGAACAGAAAGATCTCAACATAAGGCAACGGAGATGGCTAGAGTTGATCAAGGATTATGATTGTGACATCGTGTACCACCCGGGCAAGGCTAATGTGGTGGCCGATGCTCTAAGTCGGAAGGAATACCCACCCCCGATTCAAGTTAAGGCCTTGGGTGTTGTGATTACACCTACCCTTTTGGGTGAGATACAAAAGGCCCAAGTCGAGGCTTTGCAAGCCAATGACCCAAAGAAGATAAGAATGAAAGGGATGATAGACAAGTTGGAAGAGAATGCGGATGGGATGAAGACCCGATATGGGCGGGTATGGGTCCCTTGGACATGTGAAGTCAAGACTTCACTACTTGACAAAGCCCACAAGTCCCGGTTCTCAATCCACCCGGGGGCGACCAAGATGTATCGGGATTTAAAGAAAGACTATTGGTGGCCGGGAATGAAGCGCGACATCGCCAAGTATGTGGAGAAATGTTTGACCTGCTCTCAAGTCAAAGCCGAACACCAAAAGCCTTACGGGAAATTACAATCACTTGAGGTCCCGGTGTGGAAGTGGGAGGAGATCACTATGGATCTCGTGACAAAATTACCAAAGACAAGGAAGGGTTATGATGCGATTTGGGTAGTGGTGGACCGACTCACTAAAAGCGCTCACTTTTTGGCTATCCGGGAGGCCTACACCTCCGAACGGATGGCAGAAATTTATGTGAATGAGATTGTATCCCGGCATGGTGTACCCGTGTCTATTGTGTCGGATCGGGACACTCGATTCACATCCCGGTATTGGAGGAGGTTCCAAGAAGAAATGGGTACGAAGTTGTTGGTTAGTACCGCCTACCACCCCCAAACTGACGGACAAACCGAAAGAACCATTCAAACCCTCATAGATATGTTGAGGGCATGTGTCCTAGATTTTGGGGGGAGTTGGGATGAACACCTACCATTAGTGGAATTCTCGTATAATAATAGCTATCACAGTAGCATCCAAATGGCACCATTTGAAATGTTATACGGGAGGAAATGTAGAACCCCGGTGTGTTGGGGGGAAGTGGGTCAGCGGGAGTTAGCTCCAAGTGATTTGGTGGCTCTCACTAACGAAAAAATTAGCCTAATACGGGCTAGAATTCAAGCCGCTCAAGACCGACAAAAGGCGTATGCGGATCGTAGAAGACGCCCGATCGAATTTCAAGTGGGAGATTTTGTGTTATTAAAAGTCTCCCCTTGGAAGGGCATTATCAGATTTCGTAAGCGCGGGAAGTTAGGCCCGCGTTATATAGGACCCTTCAAAATTTTGGCACGGGTCGGGCAAGTGGCTTACCGGTTGGAGCTACCGCCATCCTTGAGTGGGATCCATGACACCTTTCATGTGTCCCAGTTACGGAAGTGTCTCGCAGATGAAACCGCGTACGTGCCTCTTGAAGACATAGAGGTAGACGATAAGTTGAATTATGTAGAAAAACCGGTAGCTATAAGAGATTCCAAGGTGAAGCGGTTGCGAAATAAGACCATCAACCAAGTTTTGGTTCAATGGCAACATCGGAAGGGTTCGGATCTTACGTGGGAATCCGAGGAAGAAATGCGGAAGCACTATCCTGCTCTATTCGGTACGTATTTAGGTTTCGGGGTCGAAACCTCTTTTAAGGGGGGTAGACTTGTAACACCCCAAAAATGTTAACTAATAATAGTAGGGTGGAAATTATATATAATTATATACCTATGTGTATAAGTATGAGTGTGTATGTATGCGTGTATATATATGTATGTAGATGTTATACCCCTAGTTGTAAGTAGTGCATTGGTAATTGTACATTTGACAAACATAAAATTTACCAAGTTAGTCACTTGGGTAAATTGGTAGAAATTTAACTAATAAAGAGGGAGGGGTTAAATGGGAAATGACACACACTTGAGGGATGGTTTGGGAGAAAGACTAAAAGAGATAAGGTAGGAGGGATTAAAAGAAAAAAAAAAGAAAGAAAGAAAAAGAAAAGAATAGAGAACGCAGAGAGAGGGAGGGAGGAGAAAAAGAGGAAGCTTCACCTCATCCATCCATAGCTGGAAATTAGAGCAAGGAATCATCCCCAATCCCTGCATGTTTATGAATTCATAACCATCTAGTGGCCCTAATACTATTGGTAAGTTGTAGAACTAGTAATTGTAAGGTTTGAAAGTAGTATGGTGGGTTTCATGATTTTGTTGTGATAATTACTTCTTGTGGTTATGAAAGTATGCTTGTATGTGTAGTAGTGTGAAATTGAAGAGATTGTATGTTAATTGCTTGTAATAGGGTTGAATTGAGAATGTGTTAAGTGGGTATTAGAATGAAGGTTTCTGTTGACTTTTTAAAAGTCAAACAGGACCTTAATCTCATAAGAACTCAATTGATTATGCTTATTGTTAAGAAATTCATGAAGATTGTGAGTATAAGTATAGAATTGGGAATGTTGTGTCATGGGATGGTATAACCACTTGAATGTAGGAATATGCACACCAATTGTATGATGAAATGTCTAATAACTTAGAATAGGTGAGATTGTGGGAAAATACATGATAACTATGATGGTAGATGTTGTAGCTATGTGGATATGATAGTTTATCTACCTTGTACCAAGAATGGTAAAGGTAAAGTGCAAAAAGCTAAAGTATGAATTCCTTCGCTATGTAGGTGTGAAGGTGGAAGGTACAAGCGGTTACAAGGAGCAAGGTGCGCACGATAAAGGTAAGTTGGTTACTACCAACTACGTAGTCTAATGAGTATGTTAGTCATAGTTGTATGTATGCATTTTGTGATTGGATTTGGTAGAATGGAAGTAACATGAAGTATCCTTGTGGCTACACAAGGGTATAAATTGGTAGAATGGTTTAAATGGTGGAAGCACCCTTAACGGGTCAAAATAGTAGGAACACCCTCGATGGGTCAATATGGTGGAAGTACCCTTAACGGGTCAAAATAGTAGTAACACCCTTAACGGGTCAAAATGGTGGGAATACCCTTAACGGGTCAAAATGGTAGGAATACCCTTAACGGGTCAAAATGGTAGAAGTAAGGATTTCATTATGGATCCATGGACTTCTTAGATCCCTTGGACAAGACGATCATATGGTTTATAACCTACTAAACGTTTGCCTTGTTGATTGTAATAGGTAAAGCACATGAATGAAGATCAAGTCTCAAGCAAGGATGGGTTATGCACGCTCGCGTTCTTTTTGGGTTGGGTACCATGGTTATGTTAGGATCTTTGAGTCTTTTAAAAACAAATGGTTAATGTTTTGTATATGGTTTGGATATGGGTCAAAGATTCGCATGGTAGCCAACTTAGGCTTTGTCTTTTGTAACTTAACTAGTGTCGCCAAGGTTGTTGGCACGTTGTGAACTTGACGTTTTGGATATATATATATATAATGGATGTTTATATATTATCTACATGTTTAAAAAAAAAAAAAAAAAAAAAAAAAAAAACGAGTCCTTACAAACCTCAAGGACGAAAATGACATTTAACTCCTTAAATGCTACTAGTGGGAATATTTTCGCGCATTGCGTGATCAAACTCTGTTACCTTTCATGAAAAAACTAATATTTTATTATACCAAAATCCAAATTTAAAGTACAGTAAATCAATAAAAGTCAAAACTAAAATACACTTTGATCTCCAAAAAGTTTGTTCATTGGGTTGGGCAAACTTGACGGAATTGCCTAATCTCCTTTACAGTGATGGCGGTGTGTAAAGGTAGTGATGATGACTACTGACTAGCAGCGGTAACCGGTTTCACTGGCCACCCTTTCTCTCTTTGTAGCTACAGCTGGTGGTGATGATCGCGTGGTGGTGGTGTGACGATGATGACTATTTCCGATATCTCCTTTTCCAAGATAGAATTTGTGTGAAAGAGGATAGATAGAAGAGTCTGGAAGAAAAATTGATTTAAAAGTTTGAGAGTAGGGTATACTAATGAAACGACGAAAATACCCTCTTAAAAAACATATAAAGACAAAAATACCCTGTTACTTCTCAAATCCAGGTTTATAAATAATAATAACTGTGTGATACCCCACGCGTTGCGCGGCGGGCGTTTAGTCGGTATCGGTTACTGTGACACCCGGCAAATTCTGGTTAACAACATTGTCTAGATGAAAGTCTACCTTAGCGAGTCACGCGTATATTATACTTAACGAGGGTTAGCTAGATAGCTAGAAAGGACATACGTGCATTGTCTCGGGTTTGAGACAACTTACAAAACGTTTTCTAGTCCGGTTTGGGACTACTTTCACATCTCGGGTTATGAGATGCTTTGACTCCTTGTGTGGGTCGGGTTACTACTTTCACATCTCGGGTTATGAGATGCTTTGACTCCTTGTGTGGGTCGGGTTACTACTTTCACATCTCGGGTTATGAGATGCTTTGACTCCTTGTGTGGGTCGGGTTTTGACTCCTTGTGTGAGTTAACGTGTGATCGCATGATTAGTGAACCTCGGACGTTGGTGAATAATAAACTTAGGTGTCTCGGTGATATCTGACAACTTATGTGAAAACCATACGTGATTATGTGAACCTAGACCGAACACGTTAATAAAAATTATTAAAAGTGGAGTATGAGGTTGATTAGGGTCTTAACGCATGGGGTTACACTTGTTACGGTTCGAAACAACGAAAACGTCGATGGGTAACGCGTCGGGAGGCTAAACGAAGCAAAAACGCGCGCCCCGGACCTGTGAGCGGCCGCTCACAGGCTCCGAGCGGCCGCTCGAAGAGGACTGACGGGTTTAAACCGCCTCAAACTCGTATTTAAGCATCCTTAACCCCCATGCAGCCCTCATACTCAACCCTAATCGCCCCCTTACTGCCCCACACGAATATTTCACTCCAAAAACTCCTGCTAAGGCTCAAGATCATCAATTCGGAGGCTCCAAGGCGCGCGATTGATTGATTTGAAGAGCTAAGGGTATAACTCATGATTTCTTACGCTTTTTTACTTTATGTTTTATTGTAAAAATCATATAACAAGTTTGTCCAGGTCTGAATGGGTTTAATAAACATTAAAACATGAGTCTTTTTGAAGATTAAACGGATTAAACCTATTAATAAACGCGTAGTAACATCATAGGATGCTTGTTGCGCAAGTTATTGGTGTTTTGATCCTAAAAGCTTTGATCTTGACATGTTTGATAATAGGATCTGATGGGAATAGGTATTAGGAAAGTTGTATGATGATTATTAGGTGTTATTGATTGATAATATGCAACTAGGGTTTGATATAATTGATAATATTGCACGATTAGAATCTGGACAGATTCTGAATGTCGACTTGTAGGGTCTGTTTCGTGGCTTGAAAATAATTGGTTTGATCGATTCTTTGCATGATTGTAACGTACAAGGTCTTAGCTTTTCATAATGGGCAAAACCATCGAATTTGGACATCGTTTGAGTCGTTTTTGGAATTTTAATTGATTAGAGGGCATATCAGATTTTCGGATTTGTAAATTGGGTTAACTTTAAATGGTCATAACTTGAGATTTACAAGGAGTTAGGTTATGAAATTTTTACAGTAGGTCAATACTGGAAAAATAGAGCTTTTCCAAGTGGATTCATCTCGTTTGGATGAATACACAATTTTTAAGAATTTTCCTACTAAACTGACCTGTTGAGGAGATTTTCTGGACATAGCTGTATTGTACGAATTTTCATAATTTTTGTGTTTGGAATTGAGACAAAAAAAAATAGGTATTGTCGAGTGAATCCCAAAGAAAATTCAGTAAAAATTTGGGAGGTTAACTCACTGAATTGCTATTTTAAATAAATTCGTTTTGATGGCGCACAATCTGTCCTGAAAACACAGATTGTGTATTATGTGCTTCTGTGATTAATTGAGGTCTTAGGTGGTATGGAATTGACATGTAACTGAAGTACACTTGTCTGAGACACATACGGAATGTAGAAACTAATTGTAACCAATGTATTCACCAACGGGTCCGTAGGGTTTACTATTGCATGTAGAATCACTAGGCGTCGCATACACACTTTTGAACATTTAAAACGCCTTGGACAAACGAGTTATATGGGTAATGATATTACGCCTATACTCACTGAGCGACACTGTTATTAGGGTGTCGGTAGCATATATTGCTTGCTGTTTGGATTCCTTGCTTGCACGTTAAGGTGAGTTTACGGCCCCTCTTTTAAACTGGTTTTATACTTTCGGGGGAGAAAACATGTGTTAAAACGATTATTTGGTAACTACTGTCATACTATGGGTTTCTATTGTGTACTACACGATCTTTGGAAGTCCCGGGGGGAACCATGAATGTGCGGGTTTGCACAACGGGGAAATGTGAATAGCGCTATTGGGAGTGACCAACCCCACTCGTCGGCTTGGAGGGCCGGGCGAGTGCATATTGTCTCAAACAGGAACAACAGGAACAACTGGTTTACTTTTCGGGCACAACATCTGGTATTCGAGTTAGTAATGGTTTTCCAATCGTGGTAGTAACAAAATATACGCCTAGCTAGCGTACACTGGTTTTCGATTTGTTATAGTATGGACAGGTGGACTTGGTACTTGGATACAAAAGCTGTAAACTTACCAGCATTTTTGTGCTGACGTAAACTTTTACATGTTTTCTCAGGTCGCTAAGGTAGCACAATGGAACTAGGGCGCACGCGTCTGCACGGCGTCTAGTTAGAGTTGCATGGTTTTACAAACGTTGAACATTGGTTTAATATTGAATAATTGTTTTGAATAAGCTTCCGCTGTAAACGGGGATTTTAAACATTGTTTTGAAATTGCATTATGTTCATGTTAGACTTGTTTATTGTGATCGTTGGTTTGGATCCTGGTTTGTCATGCGCCTCGCGGTAAAACTCCGCAAGTGGATTTTGAGGGTGTGACAGTTACGGTAATGACACTAGGGATGAGCATATTGCACTGAAAACCGAATGGATACCGATCCCGTACAGAACCGAGGGTGTTCGGTATCGGTACTCACATTTAGAGGTTTTCGGTATTTTCAGTATCGGTACGGGATCGGTATTGTATCAGTATTTTAAGGTAAAATACGGATACCATATCGATACCGTACCGTATGTTTTCGGCATCGGTATCGGTATTGGGTTTTAGGAGTTTTCAATATTAACATCGGTTGGTACCAATACCGTCCGAGCTCATCCCTTAATGACACCGGAAAAAACTGGGTTTTAAACGAAATTATAGTGAAACATTGACCCAAAAATTAAACATAACGTTTGCTTCACATTTCAACATTTCATCATTTCACCGTAGTTCAAATTTTAGATACCATTTAAGTGTACCACTCTATCACCTTTACCAACATAAGTACATAATAGCCTACCATCAAACAGCCACCGCCACACAACGATTACTTTCCCTTTTTCCCTTCCGATCTATCAACTACAATCGCCACCACAGTCAGGTTCGTGCCACTTTCTGCAATCAAGATGTTGACATGGAACCGCCACCACCGCTGTCGTAATCTCTTTCTCAAATCACCACCACCATTATAGTCGCAGTTGTTTGATCTTGTCTTCAATCACCATGAAGACGAAGCATTTAGGCTTTTGAAACGGAAAAAAAACGGAGGTCAAACAACATATCACCGGTCAGGTTTTCGTCGTTCTGTCAACAGGCACTGTGTCAGTCAGTTTGCGCAACGGTTCACCATGGATGGTTTAGTGATTACCGGCTGCTTTCGACAGGTTTTGGTCTTCATTGCAAATAGTAGTTGACGACCCAAACCAGCTGTCCAAAATCAATTTTTCGATGACCAAGCGTGTCAGTGTGTTTGTGTGTGAAAGGATAGAATTGTAATTTGTGCTTCACTGTTAATTCACTGTACAGTCATCGTTATTTCACTGTTTCTCGTTACGTTTCAAATTAATATATGACAATAATAATAATTTGTGTTATTTACTTAATCATTGATTTTTTTTTACCCTTTTTGAAATCATGAAGAAAGATGGTGGCCATCTAGGATTTTAGTAAGGGTTAAATAATCCCAATTCCCCGTAGGGTATGCGATTATAGATCATAATATTTAGGAGACTCATCATATTTGATCCAATATGATGAGCTAGCTAGGATAGTCCTTGAACTCAGCTCATTAACTTAAGATAGTGGATGACTTGGTGCTTGATTTTTGCTCGTTTAAAGCTCTATTTTTAAATCTTCAGCTTGGCTTGTGAGTAATTTTTCAAGTTCTAACTCGGCTTGGTTTGTGGATGCACCTCTTGTCTTTCGACTATCAACGACACTACATGATGCATGATTAACCATCCGTTGCTTTTAACATTATTTTCACGAAACTAGTAACATGTGTTAAAATTAGTGCAATTTCTCGTTTGCCCCCAGATGGCCCACACATATATACATTATATGTGCACACTGCAAGCGAACGTGATGCATCTTTTACGTAACATACTATATGTTGTTCAACTATACCTATCACAATTCTCTGTTATATCAATTTTTATATAATGTATTTGATATATTAAATAAAACTATACAAGTAAAATGCTTGTTTAGACACATAGGCCGGCTCAAGCTTGATATGCGAAGCTTGGGGCATAAGCTCGTTAAATAGATGAGTCTTAATAAAAGCTAAAGCTCTTCCCGATTCAAGTTTTTAGTAAGCCAAAATGGGAGTATATGACTAGCGGCTCGACTCATTTACCTCATAGCCGACGAATAGAGTGAGAAACAATTGGGTTGATATGTTTTAGTTCCATTTTCTTTTATCTATTTATTTTCAACCAATGCAATATTTAGGATTCAATTTTATTTATTTATTATTTTATATTAAAAAGTGGTATTCTTTATGAGGGAGAATTATATATATATATATATATATATACACACACACCGAACCCAAAACTTAAATTACAATGTCATTTTGAACTTAGAAGACTCTGTGACTCTTCACCCTCCTTGTTTCTGATTCTTGCTATATGACGCATCTAATTATCGATTCTATTTGATTATCGCAAACCCTAACTGACGACCTAACGTCCAACATCCAATTCCAGTTTGTGATTGTGATTATCTTATATTAGCAAAATGTGATTATTCAATTATCGCTAATCCCAGTCGACAACCTAATTTTTTAATTGCTTGTATCTGGTTATTTCCAACCCTACCCGTGTAAGATTCCTACATCCAATTCAAGTTCTCAATTTTGTATCACAAGAAAGTTGTCACCGACCTGTCCGTGCACCAAACACATTCCCCCTTTGACCTTTTTTGGACCTTGATGTGCCATAATTTACACATGTTTTACATGTGTATTTATCCTTTTTTTTTGCACACTTATTATGCCTTTATCCATATAAAACATAGCAAAAACTTTCCTAAGAGACAAATGCAGGTTTTAGGGAGCAACAAGCAAAAAGGAGTGAAAACTGGTACAAAATGAAGGAAATTGAAGACTTTGCAGATTGCAGCAGGAGTTGCACGGTCGTGCTCATGCCCTTGTCAACTAGTCAACTTTCCAATTCAACCAAAATAAAGTTGTCAATGTGCACGTGCGTGCTCATCAATTGGCAAGGCTGTGCTCCCTCAAAACGTAGACCATAAGGCTCAGCAGACCAAGATTGACAAGACAGTTAGCCAAGTGGACAAGCATGGCCGTGCTCCTCAACAAACCTGACAAAATCTGCACGTAAGGACTCTGCACTGCTCCCAGATGTTTGGCACGGGCGTGCCACCCCTTAAGCACAGTCGTGCTTGACCTGCCAGCTTACCTATAAATGGAGGCCTCCACTTCTCATTTTGGTATCCCATTCCACTTGATTCTCCCTCGCATTTTTGCTGTTTTAGGATTTTTCAAGTGACCTTTGGAGTTTGGGATCAATCCATAAACACTTTGATCAAGCAAGTCTAGAGATAAACCATCTTCAATCACCCAGAACTCTCCAAATCCTCAATCAACCCCTATCATGATTTCACACAAAATCATCGGGTGTGGTTATGGAGGTTTTTTTTGGTGATAGTAAGGATGGAAGGTGGAGGACAAGGGAGGTGAATATAGCGGAGGTTGTGGAAAGGATATGGTGTGGTAAGTTGAGATTATCGGCCACTTAGCAAGCGCCTCCAGACAAGGCAATGTCAGAGATAATGGCGGAAAGAGGTGGTGATGTGGAGGATAGGAGTGGAATGAGAAGATGAACGGAATGAGACATAGATTCATATTGGACAAGGAAAGGGTTGGCTTGGCTGTAGTGGGGTTGGTAGGCGTCTAAGGAATCAGTTGGAAGTTGAGGGTGCTGATTTTTGGGTGAGCCGTTAGGAAAGCGGAGATGTTGGTGGACTCCGCGATGGAGAAGGGTGGTTGGGCGGTAATGAGAGTGACACGACAGTTGTGGGAAGCGAGCATGGTGGAAAGGTGGAGGATCGGGGTCAAATGGTCCATACCTGCGCTCGAGAATAGAGCGACATGTGGTGGCGAGGGATGGTTCGCTACTCTTGACATTTTGATATGCAAGTGGGTTGTTATTGGTGCCACTTACATAGGTGCATGTCACCAGGTAAGGTTGGTGGGTGTGAAAGAGGGTAGTCCTTTGGGGATGGGCCGCCATGTGACAACCTGCACCCTTCACTTTTAATAAATGTGCATAATTAGTTCCCCAACTATTTCAAAATTTTCATTTTTAACCCTCGTATTTTAATAGGACCAAAATTCACAATTTAATAAAACTTATAATTTTTATAAGTAAAAGTATGCACGTTTTATACTCACATCTACACCCGAGCACGTATGTTTCAGACCTTGATACTCAAAGCCCTTAATTTTCGGTCCTATAACAACTTTGAAACAGAAGGAAACAAGTCTATAACTTAAAATTGATTAAATTAGAAAAAATATTTTTTTTAGCCCTCGCGGTCCGCTAAGACAGTCTCAGTCAAAGTCCCGGTCAAAGTCAAAGTCTCAGTCAAAGTCCCAGTCAATGTCCTAGTCAAAGTCTTAGTCAAACAGTCAAAGTCCTAGTCAAATAGTCAATTCATCATAAAACCTTACTTTATTGTGTTGACCAATTTTAAAGCCTAATTGAATCCAAAACTAGTATAAAAACCCACCTATGACCCATTACACTTTGCACCTCTAAATCGATTGTTTCAATTCGATTAAACTCTCCCTCATACCTTTCTTCTAGAGTATATTACTTCTACATTTGAAGCTTTGCTTATAAGCTCTTGTAATTGGCGAATTGGAAGCTTGATATTTTTCCTATTCGGTTTCTTTTCTTCTAAATCGGACTAGTTTCGTTGTTGAATCTTTGGATTGCTCGCATTTTCACGCTCGCTTAGTCATCTAGTCATTTGGCGAAAGTGAGTATTTCCAATCCCCTTTTTGCTTTTATTCACTTTTGGGGTGTTACATGTACACTTATACAAATTACGCATACAAGTTCACATTTTTACAATACAATTCTAGTACTATGTGCATTTGCTTACAAACGTGCTTTATGCTTAGACATTACATGTATAATACATTTGTACTTAGTGAAATCATTAACATTGTACAAGCCGACCTTAACATTGGATAGCGCTATTGGATTGACAACCCGCCTAGGTTGATTCTCCCCCTTTTTCATCGGAGAATCCATGGTCATTGTTAAGTTATTATCCATTTATTGGATAAGTACACCGCCGTTCATTTAGTACATTATACAGTCACAGGATTGATTTCGCTCATTTGTATGTTACATTGTTTACATAAATGCACTGTAGCTTTCACTTGAATTGTATAACATTTTCCAACTTACTATATGTATTAAAACTAGGAATGCTCACCAACATTTCATATGTTGACAAAACTTATTTTGTACATGTTTCAGGTGCAGTTTGATCTTAGTTCCATAGCGTTGGATTTTAGTGCTTGCTTTTAATAATTTATTTCATATTTCATGTTTTGTTCAGACTTTTGTATTTTTCCCATTTCATCCATGTAAGACAATTTAAATTATACAATATATTCCAATATACACTTTAGTACCATGAGCTATTGAGCAATCGTCACTACGTGACACCTCAATGTTTCCGCCATCGGTTGGGGTGTTACAGATTGGTATCAGAGCCAGGTTATAGGGAATTAGGTTATTAGAATGCCTTTTAGCCTAGTCTATAACCCAGCTTACATTCACGAGTCCTCTCGTGTTTATTTCTCTTTATCCTATTATTTTCTTTCGAGATATTTTCGTTATGATTTTTCTCATTTTTCTTTCGATATTTTGCTTGGAGAAAAAGACACCCATATTTCACAAACGAAACGATATCACCAAGTTAGGAGTGGTATCCATACCTTGGTGATTAGTTTCACTCCTCTATATGTTATTTATCTTAGGAATATATCTTTGAAATAGGAGTGACATCCACACCTCAAAGAGTATTTCTTTCAAAAAGGAACTTAACCACTAAGCTGGGAGTGATATCATTAACTTAGTGATTGGTTTCATTCCACAATCGTTTTCAATTTTGAAATACATCTTTGAGTTAGGAGTGAAATCCAAATCTCAAGGATCTATTTTTGCATCACGTTTTTAATCTCGCTAAAGCTTTGGAATTCACTATTGATGGGGCACGTGCAATCTGGAAGGGTGAGTGCCTGTATCCTGAGTTTTCTGTCTAGGCCTGGTATTTTGTATAAATCCCAATCAGACGAGGGACCCGTATACCTACCTGGGAACTCTTGGGATGAACATTCACTTATAGGCTAAAGTACGCCCCCACAAGTCACTAGGAAATTTCAAATACTTGAGTTGGTCAAAGTTTCCTATAGAAACAATTCCAATGTTTTATATCATTGATATTTATATTTGTTTATCATTTGAAGATTCCATTTAATCACTTAATGTTTCATATGCCATTATTCATTGATCATTCGCTTTTGAATCCCTTATCATCATTACTAAAACTTTTGTTCGATATATTATCGCATTAAAGCTTACACTATTTCACTTATGCTCGTTATTTTTTTACACTATAAGGTATTACTCGTTTTGCGTTAAAACATTTTTATCCACGACTTAAGTTTTAAACTCTGTGTTTAACTTTGATCACATCCTGATTTTAGGAATATTGCGTCATCATACGGTTAAAAATGAACATGGTTTTTCCAAACTTATTATTTCAACCTGTTTTATACCTTCATGTTTACAAACTTACTTGATCGAAGTCACAATATCTCCTCATATACCTAATACTAATATTGCTGCACCCAGTCTCCTAAGCCATAGCCAACTACCATTAGTTAGAACTTCTTAGTCAGACTAAACTCATACATAGATGCCTACCTACACGATACACACTAGTACACTACTTTCTAAAAACGATTAATTTGACAACTTATTCTATAAGTCTTTTCACAAAGCCTATTCGCCAAATTAGAACACACTTTTCATACACCTTGTGCCTTGAAACAAATAGCCCGCTATGATGTCACACCCTCAAAATCCACTTGCGGAGTTTTACCGCGAGGCGCATGACAAACCAGGATCCAAACCAACGATCACAATAAACAAGTCTAACATGAACATAATGCAATTTCAAAACATAGTTTAAAATCCCCGTTTACAGCGGAAGCTTATTCAAAACAGTATCTCAAAAGTAAACCAATTGTTCAACATATGAAAACCATGCGACTCTAACTAGACGCCGTGCAGACGCGTGCGCCCTAGTTCCATTGTGCTACCTTAGCGACCTGAGAAAACATGTAAAAGTTTACGTCAGCACAAAAATGCTGGTGAGTTTACAGGTTTTGTATCCAAGTACCAAGTCCACCTGTCCATACTATAATAATCGAAAACCAGTATACGCTAGCTAGGCGTACGTTTGTTACTACCACGATTGGAAAACCATTACTAACGCGAATACCAAAAGTATGCCCGATGTAAGTTCCTGTTGTTCCTGTTGTTCCTGATTGAGACAATATGCACCCGCCGACCCTCCAAGTCGACGAGCGGGGTTGGTCACTCCCAATAGCGCTATTCACATTTCCCCGTTGTGCAAACCCGCACATTCATGGTTCCCCCCGGGACTTCCAAAGATCGTGTAGTATACGTTAGAACCCATAGTATGACAGAATTTACCAAACAATCGTTTTAACACATGTTTTCTCCCCCGAAAGTATAAAACCAGTTTAAAAGAGGGGCCGTAAACTCACCTTAACGTGCAAGCAAAGAATCCGAACAGCAAGCAATATATGCTACCGACACCCTAATAACAGTGTCGCTCAGTGAGTATAGGCGTAATATCATTACCCATATAACTCGTTTGTCCAAGGCGTTTTAAATGTTCAAAAGTGTGTATGCGACGCCTAGTGATTCTACATGCAATAGTAAACCCTACGGACCCGTTGGTGAATACGTTGGTTACAATTAGTTTCTACATTCCGTATGTGTCTCAGACAAGTGTACTTCAGTTACATGTCAATTCCATACCACCTAAGACCTCAATTAAGCACATAAGCACATAATACACAATCTGTGTTTTATGTGCTTATGTGCTTAATTGAGGTCTTAGGTGGTATGGAATTGACATGTAACTGAAGTACACTTGTCTGAGACACATACGGAATGTAGAAACTAATTGTAACCAACGTATTCACCAACGGGTCCGTAGGGTTTACTATTGCATGTAGAATCACTAGGCGTCGCATACACACTTTTGAACATTTAAAACGCCTTGGACAAACGAGTTATATGGGTAATGATATTACGCCTATACTCACTGAGCGACACTGTTATTAGGGTGTCGGTAGCATATATTGCTTGCTGTTCGGATTCTTTGCTTGCACGTTAAGGTGAGTTTACGGCCCCTCTTTTAAACTGGTTTTATACTTTCGGGGGAGAAAACATGTGTTAAAACGACTGTTTGGTAAATTCTGTCATACTATGGGTTCTAACGTATACTACACGATCTTTGGAAGTCCCGGGGGGAACCATGAATGTGCGGGTTTGCACAACGGGGAAATGTGAATAGCGCTATTGGGAGTGACCAACCCCGCTCGTCGACTTGGAGGGTCGGCGGGTGCATATTGTCTCAATCAGGAACAACAGGAACAACAGGAACTTACATCGGGCATACTTTTGGTATTCGCGTTAGTAATGGTTTTCCAATCGTGGTAGTAACAAACGTACGCCTAGCTAGCGTATACTGGTTTTCGATTATTATAGTATGGACAGGTGGACTTGGTACTTGGATACAAAACCTGTAAACTCACCAGCATTTTTGTGCTGACGTAAACTTTTACATGTTTTCTCAGGTCGCTAAGGTAGCACAATGGAACTAGGGCGCACGCGTCTGCACGGCGTCTAGTTAGAGTCGCATGGTTTTCATATGTTGAACAATTGGTTTACTTTTGAGATACTGTTTTGAATAAGCTTCCGCTGTAAACGGGGATTTTAAACTATGTTTTGAAATTGCATTATGTTCATGTTAGACTTGTTTATTGTGATCGTTGGTTTGGATCCTGGTTTGTCATGCGCCTCGCGGTAAAACTCCGCAAGTGGATTTTGAGGGTGTGACATATGAGCCCAAAGAGATGCCTTAACGATCCTGCAAATAAATGATCTTTCAATGTATAAATTTCGTAAAAGTTTGAAAATTTAAAAGGTTTCAAGTTTACCCAGTCTTAACGGGTAAAACTTTGATTTTCTCAACATTTCATAACAATTAAAAATTTCCGACTTTTCAACCCACAAGTTAAAGAAATGTTTAAATACAGAAAATTTTATTTTCCAAAATTCGTCAAGGCATCTGGGATCATTTACAACCTTCACATCATTTTAAATCTTGGTCTTTCGAAACACATTAGATTTACACACAATTCATGAAATGGTTTCATCTTGCATTTTATAAACTTGCATTGCATATTTTACAAATCAAATGTAAATCTGCATGTTTTCATATAACGTATCCAATATATGTTTTCGGGAGGAATTGCAACTAATAATATACCTTATAATACTTTTCAAACTCGACTTCTCGTAAATACATGAAAATGTGTACCTACGAAATCTTTTCAAGTGAACCTGTTTTGAACTTAAAACATTTTTTGGTTTCAAAAAGGCTATCCTCATACCAGTAGACTATACGTCTGTTCTGCGCACTTTCATTTACAGTAAATTTCATTATTTTTTTTACACCATTCTATTTATAGTTACGTTCGTACATTATCTTATTATTTTTGTATTATTCTTTTTTGGTAGTTATTTTCACTCGTTATTCGCAACTATTCTCGCACTAGTTATTAGTAGTTATTCATACAACACTAGTTTTGAGCATTAATTTAACTCGTTTACTTTCATTTTGTGCAAATTGTGCGATTTACTCAATTTACATTATGCTATTCTTTCAATCGAAATTTTATGCTATACTTATATACTTACATGAACGCATATTTGGTATGCGTATTTTTTTTTTGTTGTAAGCAAAACCCTGTTATACTTTACATTGATTTACATATGGTTACGGTCCGGAACACAATCATTGATTTACAGGTACATGGGGGTGGTGTGTGATTCTACTTAGGCTATTGGTAGACAATCAGTACGAGTCTAAAGTATCAGTAGTGTGGTGGGTTAGCTGCGGTACACCCTATATATAAGCACGAGCGATACTGCGGGAGCGGACTAGGAGTCTGACCAAGAACATACCCATTACTATCTCTTTATTTTGTTCATCATCATGGCCAACGAACATACTAATTGATAGCTCGTATGAGATCTAAGCGAGTTCCCATGTACGACTCGGTTCAGAGTATTCCTCTAACCCGAGGGGAACGGTGTAATCCTTAGAGTTTATCAATATGGTTGTTTAGAGCCTAATGATGTGAACAGAAATTTACCGGTTAAGGGTGAACCCGAAAGGTGAAGAGCCCCTAATCATGTCTTATACTTACACATTAATCTCATTATGGTTAAAGGGTGAACCTGAAAGGGGAAGAACTGCTAACCGCATCTTATACTTGAGCAGTATCTACTACTTAACACATTTTGGTTGCACGCATTGTTTCTTGTATTACTTATGTTAGTGTTATGGAAAAGCATAGCACCCTAGTGTAAGGTAAATCGATGGTTACGGTCCGGAACGCAATCATTGATTTACAGGTACATGGGGGTGGTGTGTGATTCTACTTAGGCTATTGGTAGACAATCAGTACGAGTCCAAAGTATCAGTAGTGTGGTGGGTTAGCTGCGGTACACCCTATATATAAGCACGAGCGATACTGCGGGAGCGGACTAGGAGTCTGACCAAGAACATACCCATTACTATCTCTTTATTAGATCGTTGACTAATAGCTAGCATTTTCGATAAGAATGTTCTTACACGAGCTTCAATTCGACTTCCTAGAGTCTTTCTCTGGACCATCCACACAGAAAACACAAACTTTCAATACTCTTACACTCTCTGTTAGTCGAAATCCTGTTGCATGTCCTTAATAAAGTTCGGTCAAAAATTTCTTTAAAGTAAGGGAAGCTACTATAACACTGCCCTGCACTCAACAGTTACATATTTTTCCCGAACCTTGCTCATTATAAACTCTTAATTCTCTAACCTTGGGTCAAACTTTAAGGATTTTCAAACTCTTATTTTGGGTATTAAACAACTACTTCAAACTTTGTCAAATCATGGCTGGTGCATTTCTTAAAATCTACTTGCCTTTTTACAAGTGTCTTTTGTTTTATGAAAACCTTCACTTGAAAGTAATTTCGGGACGAAATTTTCTAAAGTAGGGGAGACTGTGACAACCTGCACCCTTCACTTTTAATAAATGTGCATAATTGGTTCCCCAACTATTTCAAAATTTTCATTTTTAACCCTCGTATTTTAATAGGACCAAAATTCACAATTTAATAAAACTTATAATTTTTATAAGTAAAAGTATGCACGTTTTATACTCACATCTACACCCGAGCACGTATGTTTCAGACCTTGATACTCAAAGCCCTTAATTTTCGGTCCTATAACAACTTAGAAACAGAAGGAAACAAGTCTATAACTTAAAATTGATTAAATTAGAAAAAATATTTTTTTAGCCCTCGCGGTCCGCTAAGACAGTCTCAGTCAAAGTCCCGGTCAAAGTCAAAGTCTTAGTCAAAGTCCCAGTCAATGTCCTAGTCAAAGTCTTAGTCAAACAGTCAAAGTCCTAGTAAAATAGTCAATTCATCATAAAACCTTACTTTATTGTGTTGACCAATTTTAAAGCCTAATTGAATCCAAAACTAGTATAAAAACCCACCTATGACCCATTACACTTTGCACCTCTAAATCGATTGTTTCAATTCGATTAAACTCTCCCTCATACCTTTCTTCTAGAGTATATTACTTCTACATTTGAAGCTTTGCTTATAAGCTCTTGTAATTGGCGAATTGGAAGCTTGATATTTTTCCTATTCGGTTTCTTTTCTTCTAAATTGGACTAGTTTCGTTGTTGAATCTTTGGATTGCTCGCATTTTCACGCTCGCTTAGTCATCTAGTCATTTGGCGAAAGTGAGTATTTCCTATCCCCTTTTTGCTTTTATTCACTTTTGGGGTGTTACATGTACACTTATACAAATTACGCATACAAGTTCACATTTTTACAATACAATTCTAGTACTATGTGCATTTGCTTACAAACGTGCTTTATGCTTAGACATTACATGTATAATACATTTGTACTTAGTGAAATCATTAACATTGTACAAGCCGACCTTAACATTGGATAGCGCTATTGGATTGACAACCCGCCTAGGTTGATTCTCCCCCTTTTTCATCGGAGAATCCATGGTCATTGTTAAGTTATTATCCATTTATTGGATAAGTACACCGCCGTTCATTTAGTACATTATACAGTCACAGGATTGATTTCGCTCATTTGTATGTTACATTGTTTACATAAATGCACTGTAGCTTTCACTTGAATTGTATAACATTTTCCAACTTACTATATGTATTAAAACTAGGAATGCTCACCAACATTTCATATGTTGACAAAACTTATTTTGTACATGTTTCAGGTGCAGTTTGATCTTAGTTCCATAGCGTTGGATTTTAGTGCTTGCTTTTAATAATTTATTTCATATTTCATGTTTTGTTCAGACTTTTGTATTTTTCCCATTTCATCCATGTAAGACAATTTAAATTATACAATATATTCCAATATACACTTTAGTACCATGAGCTATTGAGCAATCGTCACTACGTGACACCTCAATGTTTCCGCCATCGGTTGGGGTGTTACACGCCATGTCACTATGGGGTAGGCCCATCAAAATAGGGATGAAGCAAGGGTGTGGGAGTTGGCTCCCTCCCTCTTTTAAAAAAAATAAAAAAAGTGAATATACCAATCACCTGCCCCGTCGAATTCGTCTTGTGGCCGACGATTTGGACGAGCCAAGCCCCAAGGGGGCAGTGTGGACAATCCAGGTCGAGCCTTGTCGAACCGGGGACGAAGCCACACCCAAAAGCCTTATATATTTGCCTTTTGCAATCGGATAACCTCACCCTGCAATGTAACATATTTGCTTAAATATCTCATACTAGTTTATACCCCGGGAGCGTCCCGGATTGAGAAATCTAAGTAAAGTAAATAAAATTAGAAGTATCTAAACTATAAAAATGGCATCTGCCAATGTGTGATTAATGATTATTATTAATATTATTATTATTATAAACAAATCTATGCCATAAGTTATCATATTCTAATATAAAAAAGGGTAATTGGGTCGGGTATCACCTAATCACAGCCCCGACCCAAACCCACAATTTTTTTAAACTAATTCAAAACCTGACACAATACCTGTCAGGTTACAAACTATAGTCGTTTTTTTCTCCCTTTTTATATAGCACTATGGTACTCGTTGGAAAGATAATAAAACGCTCGTTAATTTGGTGTAATTTTTTTCTTTAAAAAATCTCGTATATAAAAGATATTATCATTTAAAACTTATGAGAGGAAACATGAGAGAGAAAATAATAAAGTTTTAATATTTACATTTAGTATATTAGGTATTTAATACATTATGTTAAATCATATTTAAACCATATTTATTCCTTTTTTTTAATTGGTCTAGAGTTGTCACATCACATCCTATGTGGCATATCTTAAAAGAGAGATTGCATAATATTATGACATATCATTAAAAACGCTTTGGTTTATTATATACTAGATTTTTGCCCGCGTTGACACACGGTTCCAAACATTACAATTATTTTGAGCGGTAAAACGTATAAAAAATATAGTAGAAATATTTTATTAAAATTTAAATTAAAATTTAAAAGAAACCAATACACATCTTATTCAAATATCACTAAATATTTCTTTATACACCACATTTTTTGTTTTAGTTTTGATATTCCCATCAGCATCAAGTATAAGAAACTTTACACATGCCGTGCTTTTAACTCTTGACAATGCGACATAAAGCTGATCATGTGAGAAAATGAATAAAGCAAACGAAATAAAAGGGTCTCTTAAATATAATATGCTTGAAAATGTATGCTTACCATATTAGATCTGATGCGTCCATGATATTTGCAGTGTATACATGGCTACTGATGTATTAAAATGAATAAAGAATCAACATATTTAACATAACATTGTACTTGTATATTTGTAGTGTATTCATGGCATGACCACCTATGCACCACGTTGCTTATAGCACTCTTTATATTTTACGACCTGCCATTTATAATTAAAAAAAGAGGAAACAAAATAATAGTCAACTCGCAAAATTGAAATAAAATATCTAAATAGATAAAATAATGTAATTGCATAATAGTCTGAGGCAATGCTTACTTTGACTACATTATGTAACAATGATAAACAATCTCATCATTCAAACATAAAACAATGCAATAACAGACAACTTACCATTTGGTTTCTTCAACCATTTGGTAAAACAGAGTGCATTTGCTCAATCTAATTCTTACTTCTCTTTACTACTCCTTCTCACATTGATAGTTATGAAAACAAAACCCAAAACAAAAATAACACGTAAGACTATATAAACATATAGTAGTATATATATAAACAACTTAGCAAAGTGTAATTAGAACTTTTGTGTTTAAATGTCTTTATTTTTAAAAACCAGATTCTTTTTTTAATTTTGATTTTGAATGTTTGAAAATAAAGTAATTCAAATGAAAATAGGCGTATTAATTGTGATGAAAAAATTCAAATTTATATATGATTAATAATTTTGTGTTTAAAGGTTATTAATGAAATGGTAATCATTATTATTAACATTAGATACACCAAATATTGTGTAAATCATGATAAATGTAAATTATACGCTAAAATAGTAATGTGACAAATCAAAGAATTAAGCATTTATTTTGTGTTTAAATATCTTTAATTTTAAAAACTGGATTTTTTTTTAAATTTTGATTTTGAATGTTTAAAAATAAATTTATAAATGTATTTATATATGATTAATAATTTTGTCTTTAAAGATTATTAATGAAATGGTAATCATAATTATTAACATTAGATGTTTCTAATACTGTGTAAATCATGATAAATGCTAATTATACGCTAAAATAGTAATGTGACAAATCAAAGAATTAAACATTTATTTTGTGTTTAAATGTCTTTAATTTTAAAAACTAATTTTTTTTTAAATTTTGATTTTGAATGTTTGAAAACAAAGTAATTCAAATGAAAATAGTCGTATTAATTGTGATGAAAAAAATTCAAATTTAACTTTGTTTATAAATGTAATTATATTTATATATGATTAATAATTTTGTGTTTAAATATTATTAATCTAATGGTAATCATAATTATTAACATTAGATGTTTTCAATGTTGTGTAATTCATGATAAATGCTAATTATACGCTAAAAATAGTAATGTGACAACTCAAAGAATTAAGCATTTATTTTATGTTTAAATGACTCTAATTTTAAAAACTGATTTTTTTCAAATTTTTATTTTGAATATTTATAAATTGATTTATATATGATTAATATTTTTTTGTGTTTAAAGGTTATTAATGAAATGGTAATCATAATTATTAACATTAGATGTTTCCAATATTGTGTAAATCATGATAAATGTTAATTATACGCTAAAAATAGTAATATGACAAATCAAAGAATTAAGCATTTATTTTGTGTTTAATTGTCTTTAAGTTTAAAAACCAGATTTTTTTTTAAATTTTGATTTTGAATGTTTAAAAATAAATTTATAAATGTATTTATATATAATTAATAATTTTGTCTTTAAAAATTATTAATGAAATGGTAATCATAATTATTAACATTAGATGTTTCTAATATTGTGTAAATCATGATAAATGCTAATTATACGCTAAAAATAGTAATGTGACAAATCAAATAATTAAGCATTTATTTTGTGTTTAAATGTCTTTAATTTTAAAACCGGTTTTTTTTTTTTAAATTTTGATTTTGAATGCTTGAAAACAAAGTAATTCAAATGAAAATAGGCGTATTAATTGTGATGAAAAAAATTCACATTTAACTTTGTTTATAAATGTATTTATATTTATATATGATTAATAATTTTGTGTTTAAAGGTTATTAATGTAATGGTAATCATAATTATTAACATTAGATGTTTCCAATATTAGGTAAATCATGATAAATGCTAAATATACGCTAAAAATAGTAATGTGACAAATCAAAGAATTAAGCATTTATTTTGTGTTTAAATGACTCTAATTTTAAAAACTGATTTTTTTTAAGTTTTGATTTTAAATGTTTAAAAATAAATTTATAAATATATTTATATATGATAAATATTTTTTTTGTGTTTAAATGTTATTAATGAAATGGTAATCATACTTATTAACATTAGATGTTTCCAATATTGTGTAAATAATGATAAATGCTAATTATACGCTAAAAATAGTAATGTGACAAATCAAATAATTAAGCATTTATTATGTGTTTAAATGTCTTTAATTTTAAAAACCGGATTTTTTTTTTAAATTTTGATTTTGAATGTTTGAAAAAGAGTAATTCAAATGAAAATAGGCGTATTAATTGTGATGAAAAAATTCAAATTTAACTTTGTTTATAAATGTATTTATATTTATATAGGATTAATTATTTTGTGTTTAAAGGTTATTAATGAAATAGTAATCATAAATATTAATATTAGATGTTTCCAATATTGTGTAAATCATGATAAATGATAATTATACGCTATAAATAGTAATGTGACAAATCAAAGAATTAAGCATTTATTTTGTGTTTAAATGTCTTTAATTTTAAAAACCAGATTTTTTTTTTTAAATTTTGATTTTGAATGTTTTAAAATACATTTATAAATGTATTTATATATGATTAATAATTTTGTGTTTAAAGGTTATTAATGAAATGGTAATCATAATTATTAACGTTAGATGTTTCCAATATTGTGTAAATCATAATAAATGATAATTATACGCTAAAAATAGTAATGTGACAAATAAAAAAATTAAGCATTTATTTTGTGTTTAAATGTCTTTAATTTTAAAAACCCGATTTTTTTTAAATTTTGTGTTTAAAGGTTATTAATGAAATGGTAATCATAATTATTAACATTAGATGTTTCCAATGTCAGTGGCGGAGGATAGTTGGGGCGGGGAGGGGCGACCGACCCCCCCGGATTTTCGCGCAGAAGTTCCGATTATATAGTATTCGTATAGAAAATTTTGAAAATATAGGGTTTCGACCCCCCGAAACTGGTTTTCGACCCCCCGAAACTAGTGACTTCCGACCCCCCCGCGACTTCCGACCCCCCGAACCTTCGGGTCAAGCTTCGCCACTGTCCAATGTTGTGTAAATCATGATAAATGTTAATTATACGTTAAAAATAGTAATGTAACAAATCAAATAATTAAGCATTTATTTTGTGTTTAAATGTCTTTAATTTTAAAAATCGGATTATTTTAAATTTTGATTTTGAATGTTTGAAAATAATGTAATTGAAATGAAATTAGGCGTATTTTGATTTTTTTTAAAACCTGATTTTTTTTTT
Source organism: Ambrosia trifida (assembly GCA_028751855.1). NCBI lineage: Eukaryota > Viridiplantae > Streptophyta > Magnoliopsida > Asterales > Asteraceae > Ambrosia > Ambrosia trifida. Next base: position 58,333,291 of record CM054122.1, on the reverse strand, counting down.
AAATTTTGATTTTGAATGACTCAACCTAAGAAATTGGAATCTACAGTAATTGTTTTGCACAACAAAAAAACATTAATATAAATTCAAATTCCTATGATAAATTTCAAATCTTTTTGGTAATTTCAAATTCAAAACATGTTATGCAAACTAAACGTACCCTTGTCCCTTCTAAATTACTTTCGTAAAATATAGGTAACATTATGTAATTATGTAATTATGTAGTATGTAATATAGAGATGGTATAAATGAAACAAAAACAAAGATTTATACCTTGTTAAAAATGCGAAAGAAGATATTGATTTTGGTTTGAGTAGCCCCTTCACTCATCTCCACAGGAATCAGTTGAACTAAACAAACACAACAAAAAATAAAAACCAAAACCAAAAGGAAATTAAATTTGTAAAATAGAGATAGAACAAAAGAGAGATTTACATGAATAAATTAAACGTCCCCAAAATCCAAGACTGCTTCCACTCAAAAAAGCTTCGGGCTTTTTAGCTAATGAGTGCAAAGTCGTTATGTCGTACCTATCGTTTTCCAACACGATGTTTGGGTGCATATCGATTATATCTAAAGCAACATCTGCATTAACAAATTCAATCCTATATATCTATAATCTAATACATTATGAAACATTTATATAGACAACGATATCAGAAAGAAACATAGGTGAAATAAAAAAGAAACATAGGCGAGGCGATAGATGAACAATGATTGTGTTACAGGAGAATGGAAAGATAATACCTTGAAGAAGAAGAAGGATGGCGAGGATGGAGAATAGATGAACAATGATTTGAGTTTTTTGATTGACTATGAGAGAATAAATGTTTTGAAAAAGAAGAGTATAAGAGAATGAATGTTTTAAAAAATTAGGAAAGTTAATAATTGTGATATAATAATAATTGTCATTATTAATTGTGATTGACCAAACCTTGTGTTTTAATATAGATTTTCGATTTTTTAAAAAAAGAAAATTTTATAAAAACTCACATCATGCCATGTGGCTTAATAAGAGGAGGAGAGAGAATTGCTAGTGGAATGAGAGAATGCCATGTGTACAAAATGGCTTTTAAATATTAGATGTATTGAATAGATATAGATAGATTCTTAAAAAGTAGAGTCATGAATTAGTCGAACGTTGTAAATCAAAGACATGGCCATTTGGTAGCCTGTTTTCTAAGGTCAAAACATTCCAACATTGTATCTTCACAGAAACTATAAGTGTAGAGAAATTTTTATCTATTAAATAGTCACATACAATATTATGTTTTCTAAGCAAATATAAATTATTTCAATATTTCAAAACTGTTTAAGGGATCTAAACTTTCAGAAACTTAATCAATTCAACAACTTTCAAAAAGATTTGTTATATTGTTATACTACTTTTGTATTTGTAAAACCATCTTAACAAAACCAAATCCAATAGCAACGAATAATGATTTTTTTTTGTGTCATTCCTAATTTTAAAGTCTATTCCCTTTAACAGTCAAACCAAACATCCCCATCGTTCTCATTTGGATTTCCTTATTTCTATTATATCATCCACAACCTTACGCTAAGCCCAAAATCCCAAAACCCACAAATAATTCCCAAAAAAGAAGGCTGGAAAAATATAGTAATTCATGTTTTATAACAATTAAACCGTTTAGAAACTAAGTTGAACATATTTGACTTACTTAACGTCACTGATCTGCACAGATACGAGACATGCTGTTGGAAATTGATATTAGAGACACAAAACAATTGAGCCAAACTTGTTCTTATTATTTTAATTGAATACTTGACTTACAAAATCATCCATCTATTTATAAGCCTACAATCCTTGGTGATCAAGGAACTAGCCTTGGAGAACAAGGAAACTATATCATTATCTAAATAACAATAATAATCTAATAAGAAACCTCTTTGACTTCAATTAGGATGTAAAACTTTCTCAAAAACACCCTTTAGGTTTGCTCCTTTTTTACAAACCTACACAAGATTAACTTGTTATTCACCCCCTAATCTTGTGACTCCAATGAGTCCCTTCATCTCATTGAATTTCACTCTCGGTAACGCCTTTGTAACAATCTCATCCTTAGACGAACCCGTGACAATTAGATCATCAACATATGTTCCGATGATTAAGAGTCATTTCTTTTCATACCTTCGATACACTGCTTGTTCTCTTTTGCACCGAATAAAGCCAAGTTCCTTTAAGGCCAAATCAAGCTTCGTGTTCCATGCCCGTGGTGCTTGATGCAAACCGTATAAGGCCTTATCTAGCTTGTAAACACAATTTTCCTTACCCTTTTTCACGAAGCTTTCAGGTTGAGACACGTATACTTCTTCCTTTAATTCACCGTGCAAAAACGCCGACTTTACATCAAGGTTATGAACTTCCCATCTCAAGTTCGCAGCCAATGCTAATATCAAACGTACAGTCTCCATTCTAGCCACCGGTGCGAACACCTCTTCATAATCAATCACGTACCTTTGAACGTATCCTTTCGCAACTAGTCGGGCCTTGTATTTAGAGATCCTTCCTTGAGCATCCTTTTTCACTTTGAATACCCACCTCACACCTATAGGCTTTACATTCTTCGGCGCTTCAACCAACCTCCAAGTACTATTTTTTTTCAATCGAAGCGATTTCTTCCTCCATTGCCCTTTTCCATTGCTTCTCTCTTATCGCTTCTTGGAAGCAAATCGGTTCGTCATCGATGGAAGATAATAGTAATTGATTTTCTTCATTTAGTTGATTTGTTAACTTTGGCACTTCATCAACTTGAAAATCATTAAACTTGGTTGGAAGTCTTGTAACTCGACTGGATCTTCTTAGATGCGAAATATCACCAACTTGATTCAAGTCATTCCCTGTTGGATTTTCATTTTGATTACCTGGGCTTAGGCCTTTAGCTTCCCGTTCGGATCCGGGCTCGGTGTTACTGGGCCCAGCGCTAGACAAATCTGCAATTGATCCCGGTCCATCATCCAGCTCATTGATCGGCCCATTCCCGTCATCATCAGCGTCATCTTCGTTGGGCTCATCAGGCCCATCAGTTTTGACAACAAAATCTGCCCACGATTTGGCTTCTTGATTGGTTTCGAACAGAAATTCCTTCCAATCAAAGTTCTCTGTTTCCTTGAATTTAACATCTCTGTCCCGAACCGTATGCACCCGTCCTTTTCTCGGGTCAAACATACGATGCGTGTTTACCCCTGTTTCTGGTTGAGAACCTAGATAAATCATCAAGACACCTCTATCATCTAGCTTCCTTTGTCCAGGTATAAGGATTTTCACATATCCTATACACTAGAAAACTTTAATGAATGAGAGGTCAGGTTGCCGATTCTTCAATTTCTCATATGGAGTTAAACCTTGTAGTGCATTGGTCGGTGAACAATTCAAGAGATAGACCGAATTCATTATTGCTTATCCCCAAAACACTTGTGGAACACTCATCGCCTTTAAGGTACATCTTGTAGTCCCGATTACGGTTCGATTTCGCCTCTCAACTACTCCATTTTGTTGAGGGGTGTAGGGGGCGGTAAATTGCCTTGAAATTCCTTTATCTTTGCAAAAATCTCCCAACTCATGTGAAACAAACTCACCTCCGTTGTCGGTTCGTAACGATTTCACACAAGTTCCCACCTTTTTCTCAACTCCTTTTATAAAGTTGATAAGAACCGAAGGAACTTGATCCTTGGTTTTAACCAAGTATGACCACATGTATCTGCTTAAGTCGTCTACTATAAGCAACATGTAGCGATTTCCACTTTGAGTTAAGGGCGTTATAGGCCCACACAAATCAGCGTAGATGAGTTCGAGTGGCTTTGATGCGTGAAACTTAACTTCTTTAGGAAACGCTCCTCTTGTTTGCTTTCCTATCACGCACGCGTCATAGATTTCGGGCGGCCTCTTTATGTAAGGTAACCCGGTAGCATTCTTTGATAAAGTCCTTAATGCATCAAAGTTTAAATGCCCGAGCCGAGCATGCCAAAGTCAACATTCGTCGTGTATATTAACCTGTAAACAACTTGGCAAAACAACTTTTAGGTTAATCTTGTAAACACGATTTGGGGAACGATGTACCTTCACTAGAATCGATCCACTTGGTTCGAACATCCACAAGATTCCGTCTTCAATTTGACCTTGTGACCAGTTTCGTCCATTTGACCGACGCTAATAATGTTGCTTGTTAGCGAAGGTATAAAATAGACGTCTTTGAGGACTCGTTGCTTTCCCGTTTTTCCTTCGAGGATGATAGTGCCACGTCCCTTGATCTCGACACACGAGCCATCACCGAATCGAACTTTTCCTTTGATCCGAGTATCCAAGCTAGAGAACCAACCTTTATTTCCCGTCATGTGGTTACTTGCTCCGTTATCCAAGAACGACATATTGGTTTCTCGTGGATTGTTCTTGTAGGTCTTCAAGTTAACTTTGTCTTCTATCAAGAACACGTCTTCAGCAGTAGCCATATACAGGACCGATCCTTCGTCCACGGCTAGATTGCTTTCTTCTGTTTTGTTTTGAGTTGGACAGTCGCTCGAAAAATGTCCCAGCTCGTCGCATCTAAAGCACTTAAGCTTAGACCGATCCTCCTGTGGATGATTTGAACCCTTTTCTTTTCTTGGAGCAAAACCTCTTCCCCGACCCTTTCCTTTTCCTTTGGAGTTGCCTTCTGCCGAGGTCCCTTTGCCGCGTCCGAACCCTCCTGCTTGTTTCTTCCTTGCCTCCCACTCCTCATATGTCAAGAGGAGTTGGTCTTGCTTAGAGTTAGATGGGTTGGAAGAGTCTTCGGATCCAATTCGTTCTTCATATGCCTTCAATCGACCAACTACATCATCATACGTTACTGATTTCAGGTCGATAACTTGTTCAAGAGATGCAACCATATGAATGAATTTCTTGGGTAAACCGTTCAAGAACTTCTTTACGAGCTTGGACTCTTCAATCTTTTCTCCGAGTGATGCTGATTTGGACGCTCTACTTGCTATTTTACTTGAATAGTCGTCAACAGTGGCGTTATCCTTCATCCCAAGATTTTCAAATTCGGACATAAGCGTCTGAAGCCTCGTCTCCTTCACTCTTTCGGCTCCTTGGTGTCTGTAACAACCGGCAAAAATAAGGTAATTCCGTACAAATTAATTAATATATGATTAACGTAATTAAATACAATTATGTGTGATTTAATTATCAAGGCCTTAGGAGATAGCAATTTCCAAATAGTGCATAGGAATGCATACGTTTAATGGTAAAACATGATTGGATCATGTGCGAAATAACTATCCGGTATGGACGTTGGCAATTACCCGGTAATAATTAAATAAACGAAAAGGATCCCGGACACCCAGGATATAAAATAAAGGGTATTTTCACAAAATATAATGAGTTTTGGAACTCCAAAACCGTAAGTGAAAACGTCTTGTACAAATCTCCCGGTAACGAATAAAATGCGCGTACCGCACCCGATACGCGTATAACTCATAATTTCACCCGGCAAAGGCCTAAATAACCAATCAACGCTTAAATTAGACTATATTTAAGGGTTATTAAAGGTATTTTTAATGTCCGAATAACGCGTGATTAAAACCCGAAAAATACCCGAACGACACCCGAACGACGAGGGATTAAACATAACAAATATTGGGTGAATATTTGGAGTGGTGGACCCCACCTAGACCCACACAAGGGCCGGCCTAAAGGCATTGCAACCTTCCATATTTTTCATGCAAGTGTGTTATAATTATAACCTATAATCTAGTATAAAGCATGCTTTACAAAAAGCCAAAAGTTGAAAGGAAACACACTAGTACAAAGCATGCAACCATCTTGTCCCTCCCTTGTATAATTTTCGGCCATAGGCCACTAAAATCCAAGGCAAAGGCAAGTAATCATGGCCTAAGTATGCACATGCATGGGTGAAAATCTTGTATAAAGATTAAGTGTAGGATGACTCAAATAATAAACCAAGATTGCAAGCAAACATCTCCCCACTCTCTCTCAACTCACACGGCACACACACACATATCATTCCAAAAATCCTAAGTACACAACTCAATCTTCTATAAGATTACTTGAATCTTTGGAATGATTACATGTGATAACACTATAAATCACATGTGTTAGAGACTTGGAGAAACAAAGCAAAAATCTTCTCCTCTTCTTTCCTTTTGGCCGTGAGTTTCCCCTCCCCCATACACATTCTTCATTCAAGTTTTTACATCTCCAAATCACTCAAAACAATCCATCATCCAAACCCCTATTGTGTGTTTCAAGCTTGGAGCTTAACCATTAAGGAAGAACACACTAAACCCCTCTCAAAATCCAAGGTTTTGTCTTCCCTAGCCTTGTGCTAGTAGTAAGCTTCTTAACCTTGTTTTTGATTATTATTATTATTCATGTATGTGTTCTTAGAAGCAAGTTGTACATGAAGGGTTTAAAAGGTGGTTTGAACATAATCTTTAATAGGTTTTACATGTGTAAAATAGATGATTAAAGATATGTAAATAAATCATGGATTTGATGATGATAAAGTGGTGTTCTTGAAAATGTATAAAATCTACACATATACTAAGTAGGATGATGATTTGATTAAGATTTATGGAATAAACTTGAATGTGTTAAAAAGTAACTTTAATCATCTTAATATGATCATCTAAGTTATAATATATGGTGGAACATGTTAGAAGTTCAAGAATAAAGAAGATGAAAAATTAAAGTTAACTTACTTAGAAGAATGATATCTTGATATAATGAGCAAATACATAAAACACACATACAAGTAGTCTTATATATGGAATATAAGACTAATAAAAGTGTTTTGATACAAAAATAACTTACCAATAAAAAGTTGAATCTTCAAAGTCTACTATTTTGAGTGAAAAATGTTAACTTTGGAAGTTAGAGTGGAAAAATGCAACATTTGAAAGTTAAGGGACTAATATTGTAACTTTGAAAGTTAGAGGGCTAAAATGGATATTTTAGAAACTATTAGTCCAAAAATGCAAGGATGAAAAGTTTGGTGTCAAAAGTATAAGTAATAAATTTCTAAGGATGATTTTGGTAAATACTAGTAGATATACTTGGGTATTTTCGTATAAAAGTATATTTGTGAAAGTTATAAAAATATGGATTGTATTAACATAAGGATTTTTTATAAAATAGAGATTTTATAAAAATATTAAACAAACTTGAGAAACTTGTACAAAAATGAATACTTTTATATAAATGGGAATATAAAAGTATTGGAAACATTTTTGTAGTTAAGTTAACAAGTTGGGTTAAAAATACATAAGTATTTTAAACCTTCCAAGTAATATGTGTAAAGAGGAAGAAATATGGATAATATTTCTATAAAACACATGTTGGGGAAAAACTTGGAAAAATTAACTATTCGAGTTAAGATATCGAACTAAGACGCGTTAACGAACCGTACACGGACAAAACATAAGAAAAATGCTATTGCGGCAAGATGAGAAAATATATATTTTTAGGAAGTAAAATATATATATACATGGGTGAAAACTAATGAACACTTTCCTAAGTGTTAAAGGAATTATTCGTGGGAGAAAAACATGACATAAACAAATAAGACGTTAAACAAACGTATATACTTAACAAGAAAAATTACACATTTATATATATGTACGCTCGTCTCGGCAAAATTCTAGTATATCTACTTAATGGGAAAGTAGATATGTGGGAAGGAAAGCCGCGACGAGTAGACAAAGATATATATATGTGTATGCCGTACCGACAAGAACCTAGTATATTTATTTGAATGGGAAAATAAATATACGGTATGGTGAGTTGAATCGGGCGTTGAGAATATACAATCGAACGACAAGATCTTAGTATATTTGTTTAAATGGGAAAACAAATGTGCGGCAAAGAGAGTCGGGTCGAGTGTTGAAATATATATTATATCGAGCGATGCGATCTTAAGTATAATTATTTAAATGGGAAAATAATTATATGTTAAGTGAAGTCGAGTCGATGATAATAAGGTACAAGTTAAGGAAATATTAACAAGAATAATATATAACTTGTAACGCAAAGGGTAATCTAACGCCAACGAAACCTAGGATACGCGCTTAATTAAACGGGATTTGGAATAACTTGTGGTCGGGAGTTGGGTGTACAACTTGCCAAGGCACATGCACTATAGGAATAGTGACTTATACGTCTAGGACGTTTGTAGGTGCGAGACCCTCTTTGCTATCTACTTAGTGAGCCAGACAGTGTTCCAGGTGAGTTTCACGGCCCCATTTTAAACTATTTTTACGTTTTCGGGGGAAAGATATGTTAGGGAAAATGTTTGACGGATTTATTACTTGAGGTGTGACCGCCACTCGGGGTTGAGTCCTCGCCTCTATAATCATTTGTTCAGGGAAATGAAACCGGTGGAATATTTGAATAGTACTATTGGTGCCCGACAAGGCCCACCCCTAATCGATAGCGTCGATTATGCATTAGGTTATGCCTGGGGTGCATATATTCTGAACTTAAGTCGTGGGAAACCGAGTAACGACTTGGAGCGGGGCATTATTATTATACGTCTTGGTTTGATTATAGTCTCAAGTAGATTTATAGGAATTTGCAACTCCTATATATTGTCATAACATGGTATTTCCCAAGTATTCAAGTTTTGGAAACTAAAAACCTGTGAACTCACCAATATATTTATATTGACGAAATTTTAAACATATCTTTCAGGTAATTAGATGAAGACGAACCGGGGCAAGCTGGGTCGTGGAATCCTCTGATACGGCGTTAAACATTTTGCGGGGTTTCACCTTTATTTCCCAAGGCTTTGGGATATATTTGAGAAACCTCTATGTTGTCTTAAAAACAATTTACTTTTATGTAATATTTGGAACAAGATTTGACGCCTTAATAAATGACCCATTTTCTTAAATTACTTGTGTTTAGCAATAACCTTGACTTTATGCTTTGAACCGTCGCGCCACGTGTTTCCGCCATTGTCGTGGTGTGACAGAAGGTGGTATCAGAGCCAAGGTTATAGCGAACTAGAGTATTTTCTTTAAAAACTAGACTATAACCGGATTTGGTTCAAAAAGATAAAGTTTTCAAAAAAATATACATAGTTGCTAAATACAATAAAGTAATTTTTCAAGAAGCATTGGGCATGAGGAGATTCCGACCAAGCTAGCCATGGGTATTGTTGTGCATTAACGTAGTATTAGAGGTTAGGAAGGATACTGATAATGTACGCCTTAACTATCTAATTTAAATTAATTCATATATATACATATACGGTTCTTTTGCCAGGATGTCGGACGCTGGTAGCATAGCGCCCAGTTACGATAGCAGTATTCAGATTATCCCAGCGCCGCCAGCAGAGCCGATCGAGCTTGTGGTACTCGATCCGGAGGATGACGAGATGGAGATTGACGCCGCCGTGGAGGGCGCAGGAGGAGATAGCTCGGACGAGACTGACCCGAGCGAGGACCCAGCGTGGGCCCCCGCTGAGGGCGACGTGGTCGACCTACCTATGGCCGAGGCACCACAGGCAGACTTGCCTATAGTGGCATTCCAGGCAGCGCCACTGCCAGTACTGCCCCTCCAGGCCATCAGAGACTTCCCAGAGGGCTGTGCAGGTCCATCGAGGCCTGTCCCCGCGCGGTCAGAGACCGTTGAGTCTCCCTATGACCGACACGCACCGATCGATCGTGAGCCCTTACCTACCCCACTTATCCCCGTACCCCCGGGCATGATGCTCGTGCCCGTTCCCCGAGGACACAACGAGTGGATCTCTGATGACTCCGACGATGAGTCGACCGCATCGGTGGAGCACATTGCTGTACCGATCCCACCAGCAGACCAGGAGGAGCACGTCGCTCCGATGATCGAGCATGCCACTACTGCACCAGCCACTCTACCCACCATACCGAGCCCGTACCTCAGGATTGGCCAGTTCCTACTGGGCACATCCTAGAGGGGAGCTCTGCCCGCAGCTCGGAGCTGCACCGGGCAGGTGTGACGGCATACGCCACCGCGAGCCCTCCTACCCCCACTGTCGTGGTATCCACCCCAGAGTGGGCCACTGTTTCAGAGCCTCTGGTAGCCCCTTTGGCCGAGCCTGTACCACCACCCACAGTAGCCATGACATTACCGATCCCCACCCTTCCCAGCATGCCACCTGCACCGTATCCTCTGGGTGCAGGGGACCCTTACATGATGCCACCTCACTTTACCCCCAGACCACAGGGTTTTACCCCGTTGCTTCCACACATACCGATACCAGCCCCCTTTGGGCCATTCCCATCAGTTCACCCAGATATACCCGGACCATCCCAGCCACCTAGGATGACACCCCTATCTGGACCAGCATGGTCCACTGCTATCTCCCTAGAGGGAGACTTCCAGACTCTCGCTGACACGGTGCAGCGCACCGTGACACAGGTAGAGCAGCAGACCCGTCTGATGTGGACGCGGATGATTGATGCACGAGATGCTTTGGCGCACTATGCGGAAGAGTTACTGAGCATGGACGCACAGTGTGGTATTACAGGTGATGCGCATTTTGCGCATCGACAGTTCTTATATGAGCGCATCATGGCGATTAGCATGACGATCAGTATGCATGCACCACAGTACCAGTTTCCGCCGCCACCGCCACAGTAGGGATGCATCAGGGACGCACGGAAGAATCACCAGCTTATGTACATAGTAGCAGCAGTATGGTAGTATAGCACGGGTTATGACACTCGTCTGCATTTTGCCTAGCCGTACGGGTACGACGGCACAGGATATGATGTTTTATTTATTTCAAAAACAATGTATTGTATGAGGGATGTATTCCCCATTTTGTTATTATGAACAAGCATTGTACCAGTAGTATTGAAATTAATGAAAAATCTTATTATTATGATGGTGAAATATGTTGTTGTCTACGATTATTATTGCTTACTCCATATATCGTGATTTGTGTGATTGTGTGGTGATATTGTGTTGATTACTATTTATTCTGTATGATGTGTTGGTATGTTGTGTGATGACATGGTGTTGATTATTGTGTTCATATCCTGGTTTGTTATTTATGCTTCATATTGTATAAATGTTTGCCAAATTAACCTTTGATAATTATTATTGAAGAAAATGGCACCAGCCACCAGAAGCAACAGCGGTGCAGACGGACTGCCCGCAACACCAGCTGAACTTGAAACCATGATTTCGGAGCGCATAGCCCGAGCAATCGCGGAGCACGAAGCTGCTCGCTCCGAACGATCACGTGACTTGACTGGGAGTGACCGACGAGAAACCTCCCCTAATGGTAAGAAGGTTTAAAAATAATTGATAAAGCGATGGGAGAATATCCTAAAACTCCTATCCCAAAATAACATACAACTTTATTAATGCAGAAACGGCCTCGCGAGAGCGTGGCTGCACCTTCAAAGCCTTCCTAGACTGCAAGCCGATCAACTTCAACGGCACCGAAGGATCTGTTGGACTGGTCAAGTGGTTTGAAAAGACCGAGGCAGTCATCCGTATCAGTGGGTGTACCCCTCGCCAGTCGGTTATGTACTCCACCAACTTGTTCTTGGACCAAGCACTGACGTGGTGGAATGGACAAGTACAATCATTGGGTGACGACACTGCTTACTCCCTGTCATGGACAGAACTGAAAGAACTCATGATTGCTGAGTACCGCCCAGCAAGCGAGGTACAGAAACTGGAAACTGAGTTCTGGAACCTCACTATGATGGGAGCGGACGTGACTGGTTACACGTCTCGATTCCATGATCTCGCCAGACTAGTGCCACGGTTGGTCACCCCTGAAAACAACAAGATTGAGCGTTATTTGTTCGGCTTAGCACCGCAAATACGCAGCATGGTCACTGCTTCTAAACCTACGACCATGCGCGCAGCTATCGACCTTGCACTAAGCCTCACCGAAGATGCGATTCGCATGGGCACACTGATCCGACAAGTTTCGGGATTGAAAATTTCTGAGGCCAGCAGTGTAGAAGCCAAGAATCAGGGGACGAGCTCAGCAGTTGTGTTGAACGATCAGGGGAACAAGCCAAGATTTGGGAAAAGGAAACGGGATGAAGGGAAAAGGGACAGAGCGTCGGGTAGCTCAAACAAGAAAGGAAAAGGATATGTTGCCACGGGACGTGGTAATGGTAACAAACAGGGTAATCAGGGAAGGAATAATGGGTTAACTTGTGGAAAGTGCCACCGCACAGGGCACAAGACTGAAGACTGTCGGTCCGGAGCACCAAAAAACGGAGGAGCTAGACCATGCTTTGCATGCGGGTCACTGGACCATTGGAAAAAGGATTGCCCCAAGATCAACAACCAGGCCCGCGGGCGGGCATTTGTGATTGGAGCCGGTGATGCACGACAAGACCCCAACGTGGTCACTGGTACGTTTCCTCTTAATGGTCATTATGCCTCTGTATTATTTGATACCGGTGCTGACTTTAGCTTCGTATCCATTGAGTTTAAAAGACTACTTGGATTAAAAACTAGTAAACTAGATACACCCTACTCCATAGAACTGGCTAATGGTAAAACTATTGAAACGAGAGAAGTAGCGAGGGATTGTAAATTAGAACTCTGTGGGCACGAGTTTGGGATTGATCTTTTGCCAGTTGTATTGGGAAGTTTCGACATAGTTGTTGGCATGGATTGGTTGTCCGCGCACCGTGCCATCGTGATTTGCAACGATAAAGTCATTCAAGTCCCCCTCGCAAGCGGTGAAACTCTCTCAATTCAAGGGGAAAGACACGGGACGCCGCTAAGGATTATTTCAAGCATGAAGGCTCGTAAGTGTCTAAGAAAAGGGCTTGTCGCATTCTTGGCACACGTAGTGGACAAGAAGGCCGACGAGCGAAAGTTGGAAGACATTCCAGTAGCTAGAGATTTTCCGGATGTATTCCCAGAAGATTTGCCGGGGTTGCCGCCACCTCGACAAGTCGAGTTCCGCATCGACCTCGTTCCAGGAGCAGCTCCTGTGGCACGATCGCCATACCGCCTAGCTCCATCAGAGATGCAGGAACTGTCCAGCCAGCTACAAGAATTATTGGACAAAGGTTTTATAAGACCGAGTTTCTCACCTTGGGGAGCTCCCGTCTTATTTGTGAAGAAGAAGGATGGCACATTTCGCATGTGCATCGACTATCGAGAGCTGAACAAGCTAACCATCAAGAATCGCTATCCTCTCCCCAGGATCGACGATTTATTTGATCAGCTCCAAGGTTCCAGCTATTACTCCAAAATCGATCTGAGGTCCGGCTATCACCAGTTGCGTATACAAGAAGAAGATGTACCAAAAACGGCCTTCAGAACCCGGTATGGACACTATGAATTTTTGGTAATGCCGTTCGGCTTAACCAACGCACCAGCGGTTTTCATGGACCTAATGAACCGCGTGTGTAAGCCATACCTGGATAAATTCGTCATTGTTTTCATTGACGATATTTTGATCTATTCGCGCACCAAAGAAGACCACGAGAATCACCTCCGGTTAATTCTTGAAGTACTACGCAAGGAGAAGCTCTATGCTAAATTCTCAAAATGTGACTTTTGGATTCGGGAAGTTCACTTTCTAGGCCACGTGGTAAATGAGAAGGGCATACACGTCGATCCCGCCAAGATCGAGGCAATTAAAAATTGGGAAGCCCCTCGAACTCCTACCGAAGTACGACAATTTCTTGGCCTTGCGGGTTATTACAGAAGGTTCATCGAGAACTTTTCAAAGATAGCACAAGCTTTAACCATGTTAACCCAAAAGGATAAGAAATTTGAGTGGACGGAAAAGCAAGAGGCAGCATTCCAATTGTTAAAAGACAAGTTATGTGGCGCTCCGATACTGTCACTCCCAGACGGTACGGAAGATTTTGTAGTTTACTGTGATGCCTCACATCAAGGCTTGGGTTGTGTATTAATGCAAAGAGAAAAAGTAATAGCATATGCTTCCAGGCAACTGAAAATCCATGAGAAGAACTACACTACACACGATTTGGAATTAGGTGCAGTGGTGTTCGCTCTCAAGATATGGAGGCACTATTTGTACGGAACCAAGTGCACGATTTTCACTGATCATAAGAGTCTGCAACACATCTTTGATCAGAAGGATTTAAACATGCGACAACGGCGATGGGTCGAATTATTAAACGATTACGATTGTGAGATAAAGTACCATCCCGGTAAGGCGAACGTCGTAGCCGACGCCTTGAGTCGCAAGGAACGGGTTAAACCATTGCGTGTCCGAGCTTTGGGTCTGACTATCCACACGAATCTGACTGAACGAATTCGTGAAGCTCAAGTTAACGCCCTTAAACCCGAAAATGTCAAGGGTGAAAGATTACGAAAGATGGTTGATTCACTGGAACCAAAGACGGACCAGACACTGTATTTCATGAATAGAATTTGGGTCCCAATGTACGGAGGATTGCGTGAACTAGTGTTGGCCGAAGCTCACAGTTCTAGATATTCGGTTCACCCTGGTGCAGACAAGATGTTCCACGATTTGAAGGAACTTTATTGGTGGCCGAATTTCAAAAGAGATATAGCAGCATATGTTGCGCGATGTTTGACTTGCGCAAAGGTCAAGGCTGAGCACCAGAGACCTTCCGGTCTGCTCCAGCAACCGGAAATACCAGAATGGAAATGGGAACGAATCACCATGGATTTCATTACCAAGTTACCCAAGACGACCAGCGGCCATGACATGATCTGGGTAATCGTAGACCGATTGACAAAATCTGCACACTTCCTTCCGATTCGCGAAACGGACAGATTGGAGAAACTGACCCGTTTGTACATTAAGGAAGTGGTATCTAAACACGGTGTACCTGTTTCTATCATCTCCGATCGAGACAGTCGTTTCACTTCAAGATTTTGGGAAAGTTTAAATGAAGCCCTCGGTACTCGCCTTGACATGAGCACCGCATATCACCCCCAAACGGATGGTCAAAGTGAACGAACCATCCAGACCTTGGAAGATATGTTACGGGCATGCGCGATTGATTTTGGAGGTAACTGGGATACACACTTGCCATTGGTAGAATTTTCTTACAACAACAGTTATCATACGAGCATTCAAGCTGCACCGTTTGAAGCTCTATATGGACGCAAGTGTCGATCGCCGTTATGTTGGGCGGAAGTTGGAGAAAAACAACTCACCGGGCCCGAAATTGTTCAAGAGACGACGGACAAGGTCTTTTTGATAAAGGAACGCCTCAAAGCGGCCCGTGACCGCCAGAAAAGCTATGCTGATATGAGGCGAAAGCCTTTAGAGTTTCAAGTCGGAGACAGGGTCCTACTAAAAGTGTCACCTTGGAAAGGTGTCGCGCGCTTTGGAAAGCGCGGAAAGCTGAACCCATGATATATCGGACCATTCGAAGTCTTGTCCAGGGTAGGCACAGTGGCATACAAGCTCAAGTTGCCTCAAGAGCTTAGTGGAATACACGACACGTTTCACGTGTCAAATTTGAAAAAGTGCCTATCCGACGAAACTCTCATCATCCCAGCAGACGAAATCCAGATTGATGACAAGTTACATTTTGTTGAAGAACCAATCGAGGTAACTGATTGGAAGGTCCAAAAACTTAGGCGCAGCAAGATCAGATTGGTCAAAGTGCGCTGGAATGCCAAGCGTGGACCGG
Organism: Ambrosia trifida; assembly: GCA_028751855.1. Lineage (NCBI taxonomy): Eukaryota > Viridiplantae > Streptophyta > Magnoliopsida > Asterales > Asteraceae > Ambrosia > Ambrosia trifida. The sequence continues at coordinate 58,317,664 of CM054122.1, read as the reverse complement.
AGTTCACGTGGGAAAGGCTGGACCGGATGAAGAAAAAAATACCCCGCCCTATTCGAGAAGACACCTGTACCGGAGAACTCGAAGTGAATTCCGGGACGGAATTCTCTTAACGGGGGGAGAATGTAACAACCGGCAAAAATAAGGTAATTCCGTACAAATTAATTAATATATGATTAACGTAATTAAATACAATTATGTGTGATTTAATTATCAAGGCCTTAGGAGATAGCAATTTCCAAATAGTGCATAGGAATGCATACGTTTAATGGTAAAACATGATTGGATCATGTGCGAAATAACTATCCGGTATGGACGTTGGCAATTACCCGGTAATAATTAAATAAACGAAAAGGATCCCGGACACCCAGGATATAAAATAAAGGGTATTTTCACAAAATATAATGAGTTTTGGAACTCCAAAACCGTAAGTGAAAACGTCTTGTACAAATCTCCCGGTAACGAATAAAATGCGCGTACCGCACCCGATACGCGTATAACTCATAATTTCACCCGGCAAAGGCCTAAATAACCAATCAACGCTTAAATTAGACTATATTTAAGGGTTATTAAAGGTATTTTTAATGTCCGAATAACGCGTGATTAAAACCCGAAAAATACCCGAACGACACCCGAACGACGAGGGATTAAACATAACAAATATTGGGTGAATATTTGGAGTGGTGGACCCCACCTAGACCCACACAAGGGCCGGCCTAAAGGCCTTGCAACCTTCCATATTTTGCATGCAAGTGTGTTATAATTATAACCTATAATCTAGTATAAAGCATGCTTTACCAAAAGCCAAAAGTTGTAAGGAAACACACTAGTACAAAGCATGCAACCATCTTGTCCCTCCCTTGTATAATTTTCGGCCATAGGCCACTAAAATCCAAGGCAAAGGCAAGTAATCATGGCCTAAGTATGCACATGCATGGGTGAAAATCTTGTATAAAGATTAAGTGTAGGATCACTCAAATAATAAACCAAGATTGCAAGCAAACATCTCCCCACTCTCTCTCAACTCACACGGCACACACACACACATATCATTCCAAAAATCCTAAGTACACAACTCAATCTTCTATAAGATTACATGAATCTTTGGAATGATTACATGTGATAACACTATAAATCACATGTGTTAGAGACTTGGAGAAACAAAGCAAAAATCTTCTCCTCTTCTTTCCTTTTGGCCGTGAGTTTCCCCTCCCCCATACACATTCTTCATTCAAGTTTTTACATCTCCAAATCACTCAAAACAATCCATCATCCAAACCCCTATTGTGTGTTTCAAGCTTGGAGCTTAACCATTAAGGAAGAACACACTAAACCCCTCTCAAAATCCAAGGTTTTGTCTTCCCTAGCCTTGTGCTAGTAGTAAGCTTCTTAACCTTGTTTTTTATTATTATTATTATTCATGTATGTGTTCTTAGAAGCAAGTTGTACATGAAGGGTTTAAAAGGTGGTTTGAACATAATCTTTAATAGGTTTTACATGTGTAAAATAGATGATTAAAGATATGTAAATAAATCATGGATTTGATGATGATAAAGTGGTGTTCTTGAAAATGTATAAAATCTACACATATACTAAGTAGGATGATGATTTGATTAAGATTTATGGAATAAACTTGAATGTGTTAAAAAGTAACTTTAATCATCTTAATATGATCATCTAAGTTATAATATATGGTGGAACATGTTAGAAGTTCAAGAATAAAGAAGATGAAAAATTAAAGTTAACTTACTTAGAAGAATGATATCTTGATATAATGAGCAAATACATAAAACACACATACAAGTAGTCTTATATATGGAATATAAGACTAATAAAAGTGTTTTGATACAAAAATAACTTACCAATAAAAAGTTGAATCTTCAAAGTCTACTATTTTGAGTGAAAAATGTTAACTTTGGAAGTTAGAGTGGAAAAATGCAACATTTGAAAGTTAAGGGACTACTATTGTAACTTTGAAAGTTAGAGGGCTAAAATGGATATTTTAGAAACTATTAGTCCAAAAATGCAAGGATGAAAAGTTTGGTGTCAAAAGTATAAGTAATAAATTTCTAAGGATGATTTTGGTAAACACTAGTAGATATACTTGGGTATTTTGGTATAAAAGTATATTTGTGAAAGTTATAAAAATATGGATTGTATTAACATAAGGATTTTTTATAAAATAGAGATTTTATAAAAATATTAAACAAACTTGAGAAACTTGTACAAAAATGAATACTTTTATATAAATGGGAATATAAAAGTATTGGAAACATTTTTGTAGTTAAGTTAACAAGTTGGGTTAAAAATACATAAGTATTTTAAACCTTCCAAGTAATATGTGTAAAGAGGAAGAAATATGGATAATATTTCTATAAAACACATGTTGGGGAAAAACTTGGAAAAATTAACTATTCGAGTTAAGATATCGAACTAAGACGCGTTAACCAACCGTACACGGACAAAACATAAGAAAAATGCCATTGCGGCAAGATGAGAAAATATATATTTTTAGGAAGTAATATATATATATACATGGGTGAAAACTAATGAACACTTTCCTAAGTGTTAAAGGAATTATTCGTGGGAGAAAAACATGACATAAACAAATAAGACGTTAAACAAACGTATATACTTAACAAGAAAAATTACACATTTATATATATGTACGCTCGTCTCGGCAAAATTCTAGTATATCTACTTAATGGGAAAGTAGATATGTGGGAAGGAAAGCCGCGACGAGTAGACAAAGATATATATATGTGTATGCCGTACCGACAAGAACCTAGTATATTTATTTGAATGGGAAAATAAATATACGGTATGGTGAGTTGAATCGGGCGTTGAGAATATACAATCGAACGACAAGATCTTAGTATATTTGTTTAAATGGGAAAACAAATGTGCGGCAAAGAGAGTCGGGTCGAGTGTTGAAATATATATTATATCGAGCGATGCGATCTTAAGTATAATTATTTAAATGGGAAAATAATTATATGTTAAGTGAAGTCGAGTCGATGATAATAAGGTACAAGTTAAGGAAATATTAACAAGAATAATATATAACTTGTAACGCAAAGGGTAATCTAACGCCAACGAAACCTAGGATACGCGCTTAATTAAACGGGATTTGGAATAACTTGTGGTCGGGAGTTGGGTGTACAACTTGCCAAGGCACATGCACTATAGGAATAGTGACTTATACGTCTAGGACGTTTGTAGGTGCGAGACCCTCTTTGCTATCTACTTAGTGAGCCAGACAGTGTTCCAGGTGAGTTTCACGGCCCCATTTTAAACTATTTTTACGTTTTCGGGGGAAAGATATGTTAGGGAAAATGTTTGACGGATTTATTACTTGAGGTGTGACCGCCACTCGGGGTTGAGTCCTCGCCTCTATAATCATTTGTTCAGGGAAATGAAACCGGTGGAATATTTGAATAGTACTATTGGTGCCCGACAAGGCCCACCCCTAATCGATAGCGTCGATTATGCATTAGGTTATGCCTGGGGTGCATATATTCTGAACTTAAGTCGTGGGAAACCGAGTAACGACTTGGAGCGGGGCATTATTATTATACGTCATGGTTTGATTATAGTCTCAAGTAGATTTATAGGAATTTGCAACTCCTATATATTGTCATAACATGGTATTTCCCAAGTATTCAAGTTTTAGAAACTAAAAACCTGTGAACTCACCAATATATTTATATTGACGAAATTTTAAACATATCTTTCAGGTAATTAGATGAAGACGAACCGGGGCAAGCTGGGTCGTGGAATCCTCTGATACGGCGTTAAACATTTTGCGGGGTTTCACCTTTATTTCCCAAGGCTTTGGGATATATTTGAGAAACCTCTATGTTGTCTTAAAAACAATTTACTTTTATGTAATATTTGGAACAAGATTTGACGCCTTAATAAATGACCCATTTTCTTAAATTACTTGTGTTTAGAAATAACCTTGACTTTATGCTTTGAACCGTCGCGCCACGTGTTTCCGCCATTGTCGTGGTGTGACAGTGTCGGACCTTCACTGCGTCCCACATCTCCTTAGCCGAGTTTAGGTTTCCGATTTGAAGTACTAAGTCTTCGGGTATCGCTTGAAACAACAGTGCGATAGCAATATTGTTTTTCTTTGTGTCTACCGTGGTCCCTGGTTCGATCATCTCCCACACGCTATTGACATTCAAGATGACCTTCATCTTCATCGCCCACACCGTGTAGTTTGTAGGAGTCAATAGTGGAACGTGGAGAGATGTAGAGTTGTGATCCTTCGTTGTAATTGTCGGCCGATTAGCATTATCACCCATTCTTCCTTGATGGACTGCTCCTTGCTGCTCGGTTTATTTGTCTTCAATGGAACCCGTCGCTGGACAAGATAAGGTCTCGTTTTATCTTTAAGGACAGCCGGACTCGAAGACCTCCTTGTTACGAACGTACACGATTAAAACCGGACGCTCTGATACCAATTGTTGGAAAATCATCCATCTATTTATAAGCTTACAATCCTTGGTGATCAAGGAACTAGCCTTGGAGAACAAGGAAACTATATCATTATCTTTTTTTTTTTATCGGCGAACAACTGTGTGGCAACCACCCTTGCGGGGCGCCGTGCCCAAGAATCGACTACTTGACCTCCAGCAGCCCCCGCCTTCTCCCGATGCGCGGAAACCCGAGCCCCACCCGCCCGAAGACACGACAGTGTTATAGAACTCGGTAAAACCTCGCCGCCCGTCAGATTCGAACCGGCGCCACCCGTATTCGATCTTCACCCGGATACCAAACCATAAATGATGGAAGTGTGGATTGAACCTTTGATCACATAGGTGAAACAAAAGCCACTCCACCACTATAGATGGATAACTATATCATTATCTAAATAACAATAATAATCTAATAAGAAATCTCTTTGACTTCAATTAAGATGTAGAACTTTCTCAAAAACACCCTTTGCACTTCATTTTTTTTTTATTTTCTTTTAAAAAAAAGTTTAATAAATTAATAAACTTAATAAAAATAATAAATTAAATATTGAAAAAGTATTTAAAATAATAATCTGAAAAATTTTATTTAAAAATTTATATTAAAATATTTTAAAACATTTATTTAAATAGTTAATAATAAAGTATTATTCAAACTTTTGAATTTGACCGCCAGTTTCAAACGTTTGAATTTCAACTGCCAGTTTTCTCACCCTATAAATACAATATCAATGCAACCATTCTCAGTCACAATTCTCACAATTCTCATACAGACTTCCAAATGTCTGACCCTATGAATTTCCAACGTTATCACGAAGGTGCCGGATCTTCCGGCCTCCGGCGTACCTTTTTCATCTCCTCCTGCACAAGCAACGTTTTCATCTTCTGCTCCTCCTCTTCCTGCACAACCTTTGTTCTATCCTCCTCCTCCTGCCGCACAACCTTTTTCCTATCCTCATCCTCCTCCTGCATAATCAAGTTTTTCATCTCCTCCCCTCATGCTGCTCAACCAACTTTTTCAGCTCCTCCTCCTCCTCCCCCACAAGACGAGGTCTTAACTGATGAGGAGTTTGGTATGAGCTTTGGATTACTTTACTACTCTGAGGGACATGGACCGTCTTAAGTTGTCGGCACCCACCCCCTGATACAAGAGATCCCCCACCAGCAGACTACACCCACCCCCACCACCAGACTACACCCACCCCCCACCACCAGACTACACCCAACCCTCCTCCTCGGGAGCCATACGAGGAGTAGTTGGAAGCACTTAGAGATGCGATGGAAGAAGAACGCTTCTACTACTACTCGGCAACTTCTTCTCCTTGCCGCATCCCCTCGGATGCGAGGTCCGCTGGTCGCGATAGCGAGCGTTCTATGTCACCTCCACCACATACACTGGAGGACTAGGACAATTACTCCCCGTAGCGAGGGGTTTAGGTTTTAATAAGTAATTTGGGAGTATGTTATGTGTTTATGTAATATTTTAGTAGTTTAATTATGTAATATTCTAGGTTTAATTATGTAACATTTAGTTATAAGTAATTAGGATGTATGTGAATGTATGGATCGTATAACAACAAAGAATGATCAAACAAGTTAGTTTTAGGTGCGGAATCCCTAAAACAATCACAAAATAATAGTCAAACAGATCAAAACAAGTAAATCATCATTTCAAAAGCTTTTCATTAATTATAAACTCGATTACACGTTTAAAGATTGATACAAACAGGGTAAGAACGTGAAAAGAGCTAAATAAACTTCTAGAGAGAATATCAGAAAGTGGAGGGAATAATATGACAAAAAGTTACATTCAAAAATCAAGCTTGACTATTTATAGACTGCACATTCGCCCACTTTGTTCGTGCGAATGTGCAGGTTCGACCAAACCAACTGGTCGAACCAAGCTATTCATAAACATTAATCTCATTCGACCAAAACTTCCTCCTTCGCACCTTCTGATCTTCCTTCGACCGTATCAAAATCTTCCTTCGCACCTTCGACATTCATCAAAACATGTTTATTGTTCAATCCCAAGCACTAGTCGCACAATTGCATCTACAAACTCCCCCTCGACTATTGCTTGGATTGCTGTCGACGTTGTTCATCCATTCTGATGTTCATCAGTTTGATATGTCGCTGAATCTTCTGTTCTTTAGTCAAAACCGGTTCCTGAAATTGCTTTGGCTTCGTCTTTTTCAATTCAGGCACCTTTTGCTTCTCAACAAACTTCCCGAGCTTCTCGTCATAGTCACAACCAGCATTAATGTCATACGCAAAGCACAGAAATACCACACGTTGGTATTTTCCTGCTTGCTCAGCATCCTTCACTTCAGAATAGATCGGATTGTAAAACAACATTATTATATCCTCATGTGAACAGTTGATTAACCACATGGGATAAAAAATGTGTATTTTCTTGTAGTTCTTCTCTCCGTCTTTCAATACAATCACAGCCTCTGCTATCTTCCAATCGTAATACCACCAAATGAAATCTTTGGCGAAGTGTTGTGGGATCGGCAACAAAGGAATCTTTTTCAACACTCGCGGTGGTTTATACTTTAACGTCACCTTGGGCATACCTGTAATCTGATCAATATCCTTTTTATGAACAATTCGTTTCGAATATTGTGGTTCAAACAAATCCCACTTGGTTCGGTTTCTCTCGTCATCTTCTCAGTAAAGTAGGTAATCTGACTATTTGACGCTCCCGTTAAACGGTGACGACAAATATCACGAATTGCCCAATAGGGAAGAGTCTTCAAATGATGAAACTTATCGAAATATAAGATCCCTTTCTCCCACTTCACTGCTATGCATCTCAATTCTTTAACAAACTTCCAGGCCAATGCACGACCTTTGAAAATACCACTATGAAGTTTGTAAAAGCTTCCTTGTATTTCAGCTTTCGGACGGTTATTCTCTTTCTCTTTCAATTTCCTCAAGAACTCCTTCAAACTTTCAGATTGCTCGAACCGTGGTTTATCATGCCCTTTGAAAATTTCATCTTCAAATGCTTTGCTCTTCTCTTTAGCCAGTTTCTCGGCTTGGTTTAGCACTGCTTCTGAGAATCCAGGAAATCCACAATCTTGATTATTCTTGAAATATTGTGGATATTCCTCACTCGTTATATCTTCCATTTCAACGTCTTCAAAAGCAGGAACATCACGGTCATCAGAATGATTCCCGGCTTCCTTTTCAGGTATCTTTGGAATGAAATTATCAGCAAGCAATTCTTCCAAAGTCTTTCCCACCTGTTTGGCTAAACCCTCAAGTATCTCTTTAGAAATCGCCACAGAAACCTCTCCATCTTCAAGATCAGGGCATCAAACTCCAATTCAAACAGTTTATTGCTTGATTCGAATATCTCTGGAAATCTGCTAGTCATGTCAATCGTCCAGACTCGATCTGTGAGCATCTGGCGATACATGTTCTTGTCTTCTTCAGATAACGACTGCAGTTTCTCATTCCAGAATATATCGTCATCCACATTTTCTCCTGGAATCATAGAGCTCGACTCTCCACCCTTACTTGAATCACGCTTTTCATATGTGTACTTTTCAGCGTTATCATCATCATCATCATCATCACTACTATCAAAAGCAGAGCTGTTTCCATCACTCGATCCACCATCTGAACCTCCATCATCTCCATCATCTTTCTTCTTCTTCTTTTTAGAATCATTTCCAGCATCTTCATCAAGTTCTTCATCCTTTTCTTCGTCAGATGGTTCAAAATCAACCTGTTCTTCTTCTCTTTCCTTATCTTCTTCACCAGCTTGAAGTTGAGGAGCTCGAGTGTACAAGTCTTTGATCAAATCATCCATATGCTTGTTATTCTTCTTCAGCTGTTTGTTCTCCTCTTTCAAGACAATAATTCTTCTGGTGTTTCGTTGCTCGTGCTTCAGCAACTTCTTGTTCTCTCTTTTCAACTTCTTGATTGTTTTCTTCAAAACTTCATTATCATCATGGGATGTGACTACGACTTCCAACATCTTTTGATCATTTGTCTTCAATTGCTCGATCTCTGTTTGCTGTTTGTTGATAATACTCATCATCTCCGATAACCTTTGATTCACAGCATTCATGATATCACTATCCACTGAAACCTTCTTCTTCACAGGTGGTTCAGCAACATCAGGCAGTTTGCCTTTCCTAATCTTCTTGAGCACATTATCTAATGCTTCGTTAAACTGATCAACAGGTAAATCTTCACTCTGTTGTGTGCTCGAAGTAGTCGCAGTCTTTTGTTTCTTTTGTGCTGGTGCAGTAACCGGTGACTTAGAACTAGAAGCCGGTGGTAGTTTCTTACCAGCTATAAGCGATTCAATCTCCTTCTTTCTCTTTAGACTTGGTTTCTCTGGTTTCTTCTTCTTTGACTTATTAGCTTGTACAGGAGAACCAGGTAAATCTTCATCTATGTTCAAAATCACTTCATCTTCATCAACTGGGATTGGACTCTTATTCCCTTGATCTTCAACATTCTGACTAGCAGACACACCAGCCTCAGTGGCCTTGGGCGTGGTGGTCTTTAACGATTCAGTCTCCGAGTCCCAATGTTCGTCTTCTTGCGTCTCCTCTGAATCTATCGACGCTTCATCCACAATATGTAAACCCTTCTTTGCCATCGTCTTGTTTCGTCTTGGTGTGCTTTTCTTCTTCTCAGGTTTAGTCACAACATCTAACCTTATCTCTTTCTTCTTAATCTTTCCACTCTTGGCACCAACATTCACAACCTGTCTTTTGCGCTTCGCATCAGGATCAACAGGATGTAATGGGTTATCAGGATCAGAATCACTGTTTGCATGTCTCACAAGCCCTTCACCTGGATCTGTATAATCTATTCTTGCTAGATGTCCAAATAAACGCCTTACTGGTGGACGTTCATTGACTGACAATCCTTTATACGCCTTCATTCTAGCAAGTGTATTAAGCGACATATGTTCCTGAACAACTATGTGCTTAGGATCCCTTTTCAAGTCTTTATACTTGTTGTCAAACACCATCTGGAGGAAACGAGGATATAGTAGAAACTTTAGATTCCTCGTGCCGTTCACAGGCTCTAATAAGTGTTCCATCAGCATGCCTGAAACATTGAACGGTTTGTTCAACACCAGGGCTACCATCATAGAGCTGATACTTTTGCGCATTAAGTCATATCCTCCAGCTGCAGATCCGAAGACATGTATCAAAACGTGTGCCAAATATTTGAATTGGGGGCACAGTTTTCCCTTGTGCAATGAACCGTCAGTGATTGGTCCATTGTATTTCATTCTCAGGAAACACTTTCGCTGATCCATGAAACTAAACTCCTTAGGATCTGTCTTCACATCTTGTAAGTTCAATGCTTCTCGTAAATCCTGCTCACACACAATAACTCTTTGACCTTGGATCTTGCTAGTTAAGCACGACTCGCAATTCCAGAAATCAAGCTTCGCTCCTGACCAGAATTCTTGCATCATATCTCTGTAAATAATCGTCGGTGTAGCAATTGCATCTATCACCCTGCATCTCTTCAAGAATTCAATGATTCCGATAAACTCCGTGTGCTTTTTAACCTCTCCGAGATATGCACAGCAATTATGCGCATTTTCGAAGGCTAAAAGCTCTTTAGGAACATTCTTGGCAGGTTGTGAGGATGATCCAGCTTGCTCAGTCGTTTTCTCCTGCTCAGACATCGTTAAATCTGCAAAACAAAACAAAGACACATGTTAAAAATCGACAAAAATTCAAACTTTGAAAATTTGGTAATTAACATTCTCATTCGCCCAAACGGGGGTGCGAATGAGAAATTTTGATGGTACGAATGTATGAATTTTGGTTAAAAGTTTCATTCGCCCATAAGTTTTTCATTCGACTAGTTTGTTATCTCCTTCGCCCATTCGAAAGGGTCGAAGGAGTCTGTTCTTATTTTGAATTTTCAATTTTGAAATTAAAGGATTCTGATCATGTTCTTTTGATTGGAACAACAACTAACAATGCCGATTAACCAATTAAAACCAACAGTTTTATCAAAATCTCATTATCTCTGTGTTTTCATATCAAACCTAGGTTTCGAACTAAAGAATTGATCAATTGAACAATCTATTGTTTTAGAAACCTTGGTTTATGATGTTTCTCCCCCTAAAACACAGAAATAATGAATCCAAATCATCAATTAAAACAATTAACTAGATTAATATCAGTTTTAAAAGTTAGGGCTCGAAACATAAAAACATGGATAAATCCATTAATCCTTGATGTTAACCTGTAAAAGATAGTGGAAAAGGATCAGTAGAATGTGACGATCACAATGATATGATTCAAAATAATAGGGCAACAAGGTGAGGTTAGAATGAAATTTTTGAAAAATTTTTGAATAGGTTCGAATGAGACAGGAATGGTATATATAGGCATCCTCCTTCGCCCATTCTATTCGTACGAAAGAGAAACTTTTGTCTCCTTCGACCCTAGTTAAAGGTTCGAATGAGCCAAAAGGGTTCGAATGAAACATATGTTCAAGAACACTCTCCTTCGCCCGTTTAAAACATACGAAGGAACATGAAAAATCCCACATTCGACCAACTGAATGGGCGAATGAGAAATGGGAATGAAAAATCTTTTTGGATTTTCTAAAGTTTAAAAAGTTACAAAGCTCAAATGGTGTAACAAGGTTTAGAAAATCGACATCAACCACCATCAGTTATCAAAAATAAGATGGAAATGAAAAATCTTTCTGGATTTTCTAAAGTTTATGCTAAAACACACCTAAAATCCTTTTGAGTTTTGTAATTTTTGACGAGAAAATAAAATGCAGAAATGTAAATAAAAAATGCAAATGTTTTTGGGATTTCCGGTAAAGGGATCATATCAGTTATTGAGAAATCTGATCACACCATTGATCTTTTTAATTATTATCATTAAAGACAATGTGTGATCTGGCAACTGCTGATATTGTGATCCACATAAACTCACATGCAGACTTTTGTGCAGTGCTTTAAACTGATACTGATATTTATAGTATAAACGTAATTGCCTGTGGTTCCCACGCACACGACATACTCCCGTATCAAGAAGTAAATATACAAAGACTCATTGTAAAGCGTGATTATGCTTTCGTCATCTGTAATTGTACAAGATATAATGCATAGAGGTATACAGGTCAGCAAATTAATGCAGCAAAGTAACATATGCACTATACCAGGTTGAGGACTGATATTAATCATGATTCGCATCAGTAATGAATACGATGTAATAAATAATCTTTGATCATCATATAACATGGAAAGTTTCTCAATTCGGTAACTTTAGGATTTGGCATAAAGCTCTTTTATAAAGACACCCTGTCTGATCTAGGTCCGTAATGACTTACAGCAGAAGATCAGAGAGGCTATCCCCAGACAACTAATAACATAACGACCCTAAACCTCCGAGTTTTGTACAAATACCCTATCAAACGAAATTACGGTACTAAGACCATATGTCCATGAGGAGTTCATCCACACAACAATTCGTTTGATATGTATGTATCAGGCACGCAGTAATAGGTCTACGAAGCCTATAAGCACATCGCACAGACTTAGACACACGCCCTATATAGCAGTACATTACTTAGAATGTGTCAGATCCCCACTGATGTACTATCATTTCCCTTTATACTCCAGGAAATCATTTTTGATTTTTCTGATTTTTATAGATTTTTGAATTTACTGTTCCCAAGGATAAGCTGGAGCATTTCAAATATGTGACTGCCCAGATATCGTTTGTTCACAGAAATCTGACGGCATTAATCTAAGGGAAGAAGATATAGCAGTCAGCAAAGAAATTTTCTAATTTTTATGAATTTTGAAATTTTTCAATGTTTTTGGATTTTCGAAATTTTTTTGAAAAACAGTAAAAATTTAAACTAAAAAGTGATAGACTGAGGTGGTCATCAGTCCTGTTTTTCTTTAATACCATTAGCTTTTAAAAGATAATCAAATCTGGATTTGTCAAAAGCTTTGGTAAAAAGATCTGCGCGTTGGTAATCAGTGTGGATTTTGACCATATCGATCAACTCTTTAGCATAACAATCAAGGATAAAATGATATTTAATCTGGATATGTTTAGCCTTTGAGTGATTTACTAAGTCTTTTGTTAATGCGATTGCGGCCTCATTATCACAGTAAATAGTGGTTTTAAGAAATTGCAAACCGTAATCCACCATCTGTTGTTGGATCTAAAGAACCTGTGAGCAGCAGCTCGATGCTGAAACGTATTCTGCCTCACATGTGGATAGTGCAACTGCGGTTTGTTTTTTGCATTGCCAGGTCACAAGCCTGCTCCCCATAAACCGACATCCAGCCGTTGTGGATTTGCTGTCTTTGTCACAACCGCCCCAATCTGCATCACTAAAAGCGATTAGGTCAAAATTATCATCATGAGGGTACCAAAGTCCTTTCGATGGACAACCCTTCAGATATCTAAGGATACGCTTGACAGCTGCAAGATGACTCTGTTTCGGCTTCGATTGATATCGTGCACAAAGACATGTCGCAAACATTATATCCGGTCTAGACGCGGTGAGATACATCAGAGATCCGACGATTGCTCTGTATGTAAATGGATCAGTCAGCTCCCCCTTAAGGTCAACTCCAATCCCGTGATTAGGTTGTATCGGGGTATCCATCGGCTTCGAATCATCCATCTGGAATCGGCTCAAGACTTCAGAAACGTATTTCGTCTGGTGAATAAAGATCCCCGTTGGTCTTTGTTCCACCTGCAAGCCTAGGAAAAACTGCATTTCTCCCATTGCGCTCATTTCGAACTTTTCCTGCATAACTTTTTCAAATTCCCTGCACAGAAGTTCGTTAGTAGACCCGAAAATAATATCATCAACATAAATTTGCACAAGAAGCAAATCATCTCCTGCTCGTTTCGTGAACAGTGTGCAGTCTACCAATCCGCGTTTGAATCCTTTCGACAGAAGATACGTGCTCAGCTCCTCATACCATTGTCTCGGAGCCTGGTGCAACCCGTAGAGAGCTTTGTTCAAGACATAAACCTTATCCCAGTGAATAGGGTCCTCAAAGCCTGGCGGTTGACCTACGTAAACTTCCTCTTTGACTACACCGTAAAGAAATGCGCTCTTTACATCCATCTGATACACCTTGAATTTCTTCCATGATGCAAACGCTAGGAACATTCGGATAGCTTCCAAACGTGCAACCGGTGCATAGATTTCATTGTAGTCGATTCCCTCAACCTGATGAAAACCTTGAACGACCAAACGAGCTTTGTTTCTCACTATGACTCCTCTATCATCCTTCTTACACTTAAACACCCATTTGGTTCCAATTTTCTTTCTTCCCGGGGGCAAATCTGTCAGCGTCCATACACCGAGTTTCTGAAATTGTAACAACTCTTCTTGCATTGCTTCCACCCAGGCATCATCCAAAAGAGCTTCCTTGTACGTCCGCGGTTCGACCTGCGAAACATAACAAGCGAAAGACCAGTCATTTTGAAAACCAGATTTTTGAATTTTGGCATATAAAGCAAGATTGCCAATATTTTCTGGTGCTTGAGCATTTCTCAACTGCCCTCTTGTCATCACGCTGCTACCAGGATCACCAATAACCTGTTCAAGCGGGTGTATCTGATGTATCCGAGATTCCGGATAATCAGGTACTTGTACTCCCGTTTGAGTCATCAAATTCTCTGTAGAAACCAGATCATTACCCACATTCAATGTTGAAGCATTAGTATTAGTTGGGTTCACTGGTGGTGTCACTGTAGCATTGTCCAGAATAGCTTCATTTGTTGCATCATCGTCTTCATCTTCTGAATCGGATGAATTAAGCGTTGTAGAAGCTTCTTGGAACACCTCTTCTTCCAACACAGGAGCAGTGGTATCATTAGAAGCTGCTTGGGGATTTACAGTGATCGGACGCACTAACGGTGATGTCACGGCGTTTTCGACCTCGTAATATAAGCGAAGTACAGCTTCTTCAACCATGCTATCTAGATTGAATGATTCAAAGAAGTCTTTGTAATCAAACATCCAATCTGGACCTCCACCCTGTACATTTTGTCTGTATCTTTGTACTTCGACATTAGTCCACTCCTCGACTTTTCTAGTTCTTTTGTTGAATACCCTTTTTAGTGGGGTTGCATATCCAACAAAATAACCTTCTTCAGCCTTTGGTGCGAACTTCTCCGAAGGATTAAGCATTGTACACGGGGCACCAAATGGTTCTAGATACTCCAGATTCGGCTTGCGTCGGTTCAACAGCTCATAAGAAGTTTTGCCAAACTTCTTCACTGTTAAAACACGGTTTAGAGTGTAACATGCTGCGTAAATTGCTTCATTCCAGAACATTACTGGAAGATTTGAATCCGCAAGCATAGTTCTCGCCGTCTCGATTAGAGTCCTGTTCTTTCTTTCTGCGACACCGTTCTGCTGGGGTATATACGGAGCACTATATTCATGATGAATTCCCTTGTTTGCACAAAGATCTTCCATCTGAGCGTTTTTTAACTCCGTCCCATTATCACTCCGGATTCGTTTGATCTTTAGACCATAGATATTCTCCAGACGTGTAAACAGAACTTTCAGGTTGTCAAAAGTGTCGTTTTTCTGGTGTAAGCACATTACCCATGAAAATCTTGAATAATCGTCAGTCACCACAAGACAGTACAATTCTCCGGCATGACTTTTACGTCTGACTGGACCGAATAAGTCCATGTGCAAACGCTCAAGCGGTAGTTCAACAGAATTGACTTTCTTTGGTCTATGGGCCTGTTTGTGCTGCTTTCCCTTTTTGCAACTAACACACTTGTCATTCAAATGGAAATGTTTCACATTAACTCCCGTGACAAGTTCATTCTTCACTAACTGGTTCATCTTTCTAAAATGAATGTGTCCCATTCTCCTGTGCCACATAATAGATTCTTTTTCTGTAGCCTTAAAGAGGAAACACGTGACTTGGCCATGGGTGGTCATTGCTTTGGACATATCGAGAATATACAAATTGTTTGCTCTCGGTGCCTTTAGCATCACCCACTCTTTCGGAAGTTCAAACCCCGGTTTCAAGATATAGCAAGATTTGTCGTCAAAATAAACAGAAAATTGCTTATCATAGATTTGGCTAACACTGAGCAGATTGTAATCTATCTGTTTCACGTACGATATCCGCTCAAATGTCACGACCCCATTGCTTACACTACCCTCCATCGTAATGTAGCCTCCTTTATTTCCTGCAAACGCTACGTAACCTCCGTTTATGTTCTTGATATCAAAGAGTAGCGTGAGGTCCCCTGTCATGTGACCAGAAGCTCCACTGTCAACAATCCATAGGCTGCTAACAGGGCCAGCTGGAGCTCCCTGCACATATCAAGTAAAGCAGTTAGATCTTTCGGGGGACCCAAGCCTGTTTGGTCTTGGGTCTTTGAACGGGTTGTTTCAAAGATTCTTTCGATTCACAAACATCTTGGGTTTTCTCAACCCCTTTCTTCTCACTCTCAACTTTCTTTTTCTCAATTTTCACATTCTGTGAAGTTGAGGCACCCTCAGACTCCTTAGATGACCAAGATTGTTCAGACCTTTTCAAGATCCGGATCTGAGATTTTGAGGTCTCAGCCGGTTTCTTTACTTCGTCTTTAAATGCAACCTTCTTGGTTACCTTCTCTGATTTAACAGAGACAGGTCCAACTGCTGGTTTTACATTTGGTTTAGGAGCAACCTTTTTGTTATCAGCAGTTGAGTTCATCACAGGTTTCTTTACCGGTTTCTCAGTGGCTATCCGGTTGCACTTATCATAAGTCATCGGACGGTTTTCCCTCTTGTTGTAAAAATTGTTTTGATTATAATAAGGTGCTTGCTGAGGGAAATACCGTCTTTGTGGATAACTGTAGTTGTCAACCAGATAATCATGATGTTGCCTCATCTCCACCTCGTGCCTCTTGTGTCGTACGTACGGGCAGGCGGCAAGTAAATGTCCACTTTCCCCGCACTTATAACACGCACAGTATTCTTCATAGTTTTCTTTGAT
Source organism: Ambrosia trifida (assembly GCA_028751855.1). Classification (NCBI taxonomy): domain Eukaryota; kingdom Viridiplantae; phylum Streptophyta; class Magnoliopsida; order Asterales; family Asteraceae; genus Ambrosia; species Ambrosia trifida. The sequence goes on along the minus strand of CM054122.1, from coordinate 58,301,182 downwards.
AGGCGACTTGGAAAAACTTGCAATGGGATATCGATCAACCATGCACTGTTTCCTTAAACTCTCAGGAGCTGGTTCCTTCGAGTAAGTCGGTTCAATGAAACTATTTGCCTTATCAACTGGCAGAACAAATTGTGTGACATTGACCTTGCATCTTTATCCGAATAAATTTTCTCTAAAATTTCTGGAGGAATGTCATTGGTTCGTTCAAATTTTGGAAACCAAATTGTACTTTCCTGCCAGATCTTTTCAATTTTGGAATAATTGACAATTTAATCGGATATTCATCATCAGACAAAATCTTATCGGAGCCTTGCATCCGATAGAAAATTTTCACAGGTTTGTCACACGATTCGTTGCTCATTTCATTAGGTTTCTCAGATTTATTCTCAGTTTTCTTTTCAACCGGTTTAACCACATTTTTCTCAGATTTAGTTTCAGTTTTCTTTTCAACCGGTTTAATCACATTTTTCTCAACTTTCTTCACCTCTTTCTTTTCAACACATTTACCAACAGACTTTTCAGTTTTCTTAACAACATTCTTTCGATGAGCATTTGCCATGGGATGAACGATCTGAGAAGGTGAGACTGGCTCAGTAGTGATTATATGATTTTCATCAGGGATATCACTATCATTTTCAACCGTCTCAGATTGTTCATCTTCTTCATCAGAATCATCTGCAGCGACCACACCCTCATTGTTTCCTAATACAGGTCTCACATCAGAATACGGGTCTCCGACACTGGAAGTGTTGGGCTCGTTATCTGATGTGGAGTCAGAATTGACTAAAGTCTCCGGTGGTATTGCATGTAGATTATGGTTTTCGAACAACACCGGAGATGGGACCGCCTTATAGTTTGCACTATTCGACTGGGAGGGTTCTTCTATGATATGGTCAACTACATATGCAATGTGCTTATAACTCTCTAACTTCTTATTCACTTTTTCAGCGAAGCACTTGATGGTTGCCATTTCTAACTTGGTGTTTTCCATTTCATTAATATAGTTATTAATGGCAAGTTGTTTTATTGACAAAGTCTTTTTGAGTTCAGACACATCCTTTTTATAACCATCAAGAACTTTGTTGAAATCTTTTAAATCTTTTTGATAAATCTGACAGTTTATTTTGGCACTCTCAAGTTGTACCTTGAGAAGCTTATTTTCTTCTGTCAGTTTTTCAAAATCAGCACATTTAACACACACTTTAGAATGAGATTCAGAACTTAACGGTTTAGGAGGTTCTGTCATTGCCATCAACGCGAAGTGAGCTTCCTTCCCTGCGAAGAATTTGGAGTAGTCAATCTTGGTGCACGCATCATCCACCATGCACGATTTGCGGGTCATAAGGAAATCAGCTTCAGCTAGCAATTGATCAATGTCATCATCTAGTGAATTCACACTAGCTTCCGAATCAGAATCACTTTCCATATCCGAATAAGCTGAATCATAGTGCTCTCCAACATCCGTGACAGAATCAAGAATCATTCCAGATTTCTTGTCTTCACTCTCAGCAATCATATCCTCATTCACTTCCTCTATTTTCAACTCCAACACTTTCTCAATCACAATCTCCTTCACTTCCTCATTCTCATCCAGACTCATCTTCTGTGCCACACAAGCCACATTTCCAGCAGTAATCTCCTCCACTCCCAATTGCATACCCGTCCAATCAAAACCTTCATCTTTCTGAATCACAAGTGCTTGGTTTTGATTGACAGTTTGGTTTTGGTTTTGAGTGTTAGGTGTAGATATAGGAACAATGGTTCGGTTTGGATTCTGTTGAGGTTGGTTTTGAGTTGTGGGTTGTCTAGTGTTGGTATTTTGTTGTGTATGTTGACGGTTCTGGTAATTGTTTTGGGGTTGAAAGCTTGAGATGTTGGGACTGTTGTATGAAACCTGATTTTGGTTTTGGTTTTGTCTGTTTTGGTAGGTTGAATTGAACGGGTTTCGATTACCTTGCTGTGCAGGCTGTGTACACTCTCTCTTAAAATGACCCTTCTCACCACAATTGAAGCATGTAACTTTGGCTTTGTTGAAGCCGTATGTGGTGTTGGGAGAAGTTGAAAGGTCAGTTCTTCCAGTCTTCTGGATAAAATCAGTGGCTCTCCTCATTATGCTCGCAAATGCCCACTGTATGTCCATAAGCTCCATCTCCTCTTTATCGATTTGTGCGTAGTCCTCATTGGTGAGATTGTTGTTTCCAATCTGACTGGCAACCAAACCGTTGTATGATGCAACCATAGCAGATACTAAAGCAACATGTTGTTGAGCAATTTCAACAGTCACATTGTTAAGATTAGAGGTCTCTAACACAATCGGACTTTGATTTGATTGTGCTTGAGTAATCTGCATCTGATTCATGTGAGGAGTATATTGTTGTTGTTATAACAACAAAGAATGATCAAACAAGTTAGTTTTAGGTGTGGAATCCCTAAAACAATCACAAAATAATAGTCAAACAGATCAAAACAAGTAAATCATCATTTCAAAAGCTTTTCATTAATTATAAACTCGATTACACATTTAAAGATTGATACAAACAGGGTAAGAACGTGAAAAGAGCTAAATAAACTTCTAGAGAGAATATCAGAAAGTGGAGGGAATAATATGACAAAAAGTTACATTCAAAAATCAAGCTTGACTATTTATAGACTGCACATTCGCCCACTTTGTTCGTGCGAATGTGCAGGTTCGACCAAACCAACTGGTCGAACAAAGCTATTCATAAACATTAATCTCATTCGACCAAAACTTCCTCCTTCGCACCTTCTGATCTTCCTTCGACCGTATCAAAATCTTCCTTCGCACCTTCGACATTCATCAAAACATGTTTATTGTTCAATCCCAAGCACTAGTCGCACAATTACATCTACATAGGATTATGTAATGGTTATTTAATGTTTTTATTAATTTTAATAGGGTTAATTATGTAATGTTTTTTTTTTAATTTATTTATTTATTTAATTTGTTTTTTTTAAACCAACCGGCCAAATATTATTTGTATTTGTTTTTTTTATATAAAACTCAAGTCCAAAACCCAACCAATCAACTTGTGCCACATCACCAACACCACAAGCCCCACGCCGGTCCTCTCTTCCCCGCCCCCCTTCCCGCCCGTCTCCACGCCAAGCGGCGGCGGTGTTCCCCCCTTCCCGCCCCTTTCCCCGTTCCCACTCCGGATGGTCTTATATTGCCGTTGTAATACTGACATTCATTTTTATGGGTGTCGATCGACGTAAAACACATATAGATTGTTATACCCAACTGGGTCGTCTATGAGATATCTTCGGCCTCAGGGATCATGTGCGCTTATAAAAATAATGAGCCCCTAAATATAGATTTATATATAAAAAAGAGTAAATGACAGATTATGTCCTTTATAAAGTAAAGATTTAGCCCATTTTAAAAACATTTTTTTTTCTCTAACAAATCAATACGGTTGAAAACTAGGTAATGGGGTTTTAGGTGATACATTGCTTTAGCTACTACAGATTATCAAACCAATTGGGTTTGTATATATTATATAAGGTTAGGATTCCTGTATTAAAGAGGTTGAATAAAAATAATTTTATATAGTTATTAATAAAAAAAGTTATTTATTTAAGACTAAATTACACTTTGTGTCCTTTATGTATCACTGAAATTATGAAACATGCCTTTTTTTTTTTTGCATTTTATGTCCAAAATTTCCTTTTTTCTTGCATTTCATGTCCTTTATGACTAACTGGGTTAGTTTTCTCAGTTAACCTCAAAAGCCTCAAGGGTATTTTTGTCCATTCACTTATAATTGCTATAAACCCCCCCCCCCCCCTGTGTGTTCTGATTGAGCTCAAATCCTTACACGAATTGTCTCCCCCCAAAATCACCCTTCTTCTTCCACGTTAACTTCCCCAATTACCTAAGTGTAATCATCAGTATTATGGACGACGAAGAGACACGAAGACTAAGATTTAGGGTTCGTAAGAACCTGACACATGAAAAGGTGCTTGAATTATATGGTAAGTGTTCATACATTTGATGATGTTTTTTTCAAAAGTTTGAATTTTTAAGTTGATTAACACGTAAATGTTTTATACAATGCAGTGGGTGCTCCCAGTTTGTTCTCCATCAAGTTTCATCATAATGGAAGATTCACTCGTTTTCCTGACATGACATATGTTGAGGGTGAGGAAAAGTTCATTGATTTGCTTGATCATGACAAGTTCTCAGTGCATGAGATGGATCGTATACTGGAAAATTTTGGTTATCAAAAGGATATTTAAAGGTATTACCATTATCTAGTGCCAGGTTGTGATCTTGATTTTGGTCTTAGGGCTTTAGGTAGTGATGTTGATGTGATTGGGTTTATCAAGGTTATTCCAGAGTCTAGGTTAATTAGTGTTTATTGTGAGTATGGTGTAACTACGGTTCACACATATTTCTGCTCACCAACTAAAGTTAGGGTAGAAGAAATAACTGATGAAGAGGTAAGGGCATTTGACCTTGATAAAGTGGTTAGGAAAAGATTATTGTTAGGCTGGAATGGAGATGATAAACCTGAGGCTAATCAAGGAGTGGTGGATAATAGTGATGAAGTTGTTGTTGACCAACACACTACTCAGTCTATGCATACTGATGAAGTTATGGATAACAATGTCCATAATGTTCATACTGAGGAAGTTGTGGTTAACCAACACACTACTCAGTCTATGCATACTGATGAAGTTATGGATAACAATGTCCATAATGTTCATACTGAGGAAGTTGTGGTTAACCATGTAGATAATATGCATACTGAGGAAGTTGTGGTTAACCATGTAGATAATATGCATACTGAGGAAGTTGTGGTTAACCAAGTAGATAATATGCATACTGAGGAAGTGGTGCATAATATGAATTTTCATGTTGACTTTGATTTTAGCAACCTTGACCTGAATGATCCAAACTTTGACCCATTCTTTGGTGAAAGTCCAACTATTCCTGTTCCTAAACATGTTGTTCTTAAGCATGATCAACCTCAGGATAATATGCATGAATATGATAATGAAAATGTGGATGAGGGTATGAATACAAGTGAGTATGAAAGTGATGATGATAATGACTACATGATATATGATAACTAGGTACTCTGTTATGTGGAATGGTGAGAATCATTATCAAGTTGCTGGTAAAAATGGCCAATATGTGGTGGATATGGCAAATAGGACATGTTCATGCAGGGGATGGGAACTCAATGGTATACCTTGCAGGCATGCTGTTGTTGCCATTTAGAACAAGGCTATCCATGGACAGGTGGGCTTACCAGAAACCTTTGTCCATCCTCTGTATAGAATGGACACATGGAAAAAGGTTTACTCTTTCAAGATCTATCCAATAAATGGTAAGTCAATGTGGCCAAAATCCAAGGTACCAAATACTATCATACCACCTTTTTATCACAAACCTGTTGGGAGGCCAAAGAAGGTCAGAAGGAAATCAGTGGTAGAGTTGGATGAGATGACAGCAGATGGGAAGCTGAAAAAGGTGGGTACATATGGTACATGTGGCAAATGTGGTAACAAGGGCCATAACAGCAGGCCATGCAATGGCAGGAGGCCAGACCTTCCAGGGTCAAGCAAGTCTAAGAAAGATGGTAAGAAAGCTGGTAAGAAGGATGGGAAGAAAGCTGCTGCTGCTGAGAAGAATGGTAAGAAAGCTGCTGCTGTTGGGACAACCATGCAGGGTCAAGTGAAGCCTAAAAAGGGTGGTGTGAAGATGTGTAAGAAATGCAAGGGGGTTGGACACAATAGCAGGACATGCCAGAAGAATGCATGAATTTAGTAGTCTAGTTTTAAGTAGTCTATGTTTAAGTCAACTTATGTTTAAGTCAACAATGTCTATGTTTTGTTGGATTTTATGTCTGTTTTGTTGGATTTTATGTTTGTATGAATACTTTAAGTATCAATGTTGGCTTTATTGCCCATTTTGCCCTATGTTTGTTTGACTGTTTCTTTGACTATGTATATTTTTGACCCATTTTATGTCTGTTTTTGACCCATTGTTTAAGATTATGCATGTTTAACTGTGTATATTTTTGACCCATATGGTGTATGTTTGACTATGTATTTTTGACCCATATTGTATGTTTTGACAATCATGTAGATACACAAACAGAGCCATAAATAGGGCATGCATTTCATCCAAAAATAATTTGGTACATATATTTCTACCATCCAACAAATACACATAAAAGACCCATACACTTATGCATTTCATCTATATACTACAAATATAAATTAACCCAAACATAACCCAACTTAGAATCAGCTAAATCTTCAAACGCCTTGACTTAGATTCAACATTTCTTCTTCCAATTTCACTGACTGTCAATCTTTCTTCTAGCTTGTTCTTGGACTCCAGCAAACCTGGTATGATGTCCCCACATGTTTGACACCTTCTTGATTCAACCCACATGAAAAATCCACATCTGGAACCCTAATGTCACAAAAAAACGACTTTAGATGAAGAACCCTAAATTACGAACCCTAAATTACAAACCCTATCTTACCTTTGAGTTGCAACCAAAGAATCGACGACCTGGATTTTTAGAGGTCCATGACGTGCGAACTACAGCCTCCCTACCACACCAACATTGCACCATTTTGATCGATTCGGTGTTTAGGGCTTCAATCGTAGGGTTTCAATCTTGAACAGCTTCAATTTGGGTGTTATTAGTTGTTAGGGTTTTAAGCTGATCGATTGTATCAGATATATAAGAGGGAAATTTATAATTGAAAGTGAATGGACAAAAATACCCTTGAGGCTTTTGAGGTTAACTGAGATATCTAACAAAGTTAGTCATAAAGGACATGAAATGCAAGAAAAAAGGAAATTTTGGACATAAAATGCAAAAAAAAAAAAGGGGGGGGGGCATGTTTCATAATTTCAGTGATACATAAAGGACACAAAGTGTAATTTAGTCTTTATTTAAAAACCAGTGTATTACGCAGCTAAATGAATTACAACGTTACCTCATAATACGTACACTCGTCAATATATGTTAAAAAAACAATGATATAACCGTTGTATATTTTGTTAAATTGATGCTAACAAAATATATATTTGAACTTAGTGATATTTTGAAACTTACATAGAAGTTTTTTAGTAGAAAAATAAGTTTATTAAGAAATTCATAATTAAGTTTATATCAAATTTATTGGGTCAATAATACGATAAGTAATAATATTTAAAAAATAAGTATCTATCACTAATCTACATCTACATCTACATCTACATCTACATCTACATCTACATCTACATCTACATCTACACTATATAATAAAAGAAAACACATAAGGGACACATGGCACTCCCTCATGAATTCTCTCATTTTATTATTTAATACATTAAAATCAAATTTAATTATAATAATTGATTTGCAAAACAAGATATAAGTTTATTAAATTAAATTTTAGTAATTATATTAATAATCATAGTTGTAACTGAAATCTACATCTACATCTATACTATGTGGTCTTTCACTCTAAGTTTAAAACTATATTTCTTACAATATTCTAAACAAATAAAATAAAACAAATCAATCCACATTAATTAAATATTTGATTCAATACAAAACTAAATATGTTTGGCTATTTTCGTATTATAATAGCTTGATATATAAAATACATTTTATATATGAAAAATCATTAATTTAAATCTTCATTGACTTTGTTTTTTCAAGTTACTTTAATAGAGAAATGTAATATCTAAACAGTCTTTGCATTACTAATTCTTTTCAATCTTTATTTTCAGGCTATTAATTTACACAATCTTTTTTTATAATACAATAAAATTGAACCAATAAATGTTATTATGTTTAAGGACCTTGATTTTAGAAAAAAAATAATTATACACTCAATGTTAGAAATACTTTGGCTTTGAGGAAACTTGATGTCAAATTTCAAAATGAACAATACTCGATTGGGATGGTTTAACAGATGAGGAGATACTTTTAAATTAATTTCATTTTTTATATCTTATCCTAAACAGATTTACCTTTATTACTTTTTTATTTTTGTTTTGTTTTGTTGTACCTGCAATCTACAAGGGTAATAACTGTGTATGGAAGATATATTTTGGAATGTTTGAAAAAAGTTTTATGTGAATAAAAATGTTTATTTACAAGAAATCATTTAGGGGCTGATGAATATTTAATATTTTTTCAGTTGTACAGGAAACTTTTTTTATTTTAAATAAAATATGTAATCTAATTTTTTTAATTATATTTTAAATTTATATATAATAGATATAATTTAAATTTTTCAACCCGTGTATCACACGGGTACATAACCTAGTATGAAATAATATGAGAGAGATGTCGGAAAAAAAATAAGATGACCTCATACGTTGACACGTGTCCTCTATGACTATTCCGAGTGTTAGCGTCACACTGGTACTGTAACAAACTAGCATCAATACCAGTATACCACAAAAGTTATTCTCGCACAAATTTAAACTCACTTCATATATGTAATACACGACAAACACCAACCATAATACATATGCATCATTAACACAAGCTACAAGAGAAATAAATTTACTCAAGCCTTATTCATTTTTACCATTTATTTAACCATATTAACTACCACCTTCATATTCATCTTCAACTTCATCCACATTCAAATAATATTATTTCAAGCTCATAATCATCTCCATCAACACCTTATTCCCACTCCTTCCATCTTTAACAGCATCACTTGCTTCTTTTGCAACTTTCTTAACTCTCTCCCTCATCTTCTCATCACGCATCACCATCTTCACCTTCTCTGCAATCTCCTCACCTTTCACCACCTTCTCCCCTATCCATCCCCACCCTTTATCCCACACCCCTACTCCAGCCACCTCCATAACCACAGCATTCACCTTCTGATCACCTCCCCCAGGCCACCCCACCATTGGCACCCCTCTAGACACCGCCTCTATCACCGAGTTCCATCCACTATGGCTCAAAAAACACCCTATTGCACCATGTGATAATATTGCTTCTTGGTCCACCCATCCCTTCACCACCATTCCCATGTTTCTTGTTCTTCGAATAAACGAATCGCCTAATAAACTTTCCACTTCTTCAGTGTCTTCTTTGTCTACTATCTTGAACTTTAATACCCACAAGAATCTTAACCCGGTTTGTTCCAACCCTTTTGCTAGTTCCGTTATTTAGTCTTTGGATAACGCGGTTCGGTTCCCAAAGCAAATGTATACTACTGAATTTGGTGGTTGTTGATCAAGCCATGTAAGTGGTTGGTGGTTTCCTGTATTTAAGTTGTGGGGTTGTAAAGGTCCAATTGGAAGGAAAGGGGTGACTAATTTGCCTGCAGTGTTAATGGCGTTGATCGTTTCAGGTTCGAGTTCATGGAAGGTGTCGATTAAGACGCCAGTGGCTTTTTGTAAAGCTAAGGAGCTTGATACAACGAGGTTGGTGAAAATGTGGTTTGGTATGAAGAAAGGTTATGGGATTGTGGAGGTGTCGAATGGGGGTAATCCAGGGATGTTGATACGGGTTGTTGTTTCGGGTGTGGTTATGGAGTTTGTCTCTGGTAATAGTAAGGATGGGAGGTTGAGGACAAAGGAGGTGAATCTAGCGGAGGATACGGAGAGGATAAAGTGTGGTAAGTTATCATCGGCCACTTGGCAAGTGCCGCCAGACGAGGCAATGTCGGAGATAATGGCGGAAAGGGGTGGTAATGTGGAGGATAGGAGTGGAGTGAGAAGATGAACGTAACGAGACATGGATTCATATTGGATAAGGAAAGGGTCGGTGGTAGTGGGGTCGGGAGGCGTGTAAAGAATCAGTTGGAAGGTGAGGGTGTTGATTTTTGGGTGAGCCGTTAGGAAGGCGGATGTCACACCACGCCTATGGCGGAAACACGTGGCGCGACGGTTCAAAAGTATTAAGCCAAGATTATTGCAAACCGCAATAGTAATTAAAGAAACGGGCATTTATTCAATGCTAATAATCATGTCAAATTATCCATACATAATTATAAATTGTTTTTGAAATTGATAAGGAGGCTCCTCCCTTTATCCCTAAGTCCATGGAATAAAGAGACGAGATCCTTTTATGACATTCCCAACGCCCAACTTGGAGACATCCCCGACCCTGCTCACCATGCTAACTTCCATCAATCAATTACCTGAAAGATATGTTTGAAAATCGTCAATATATAAATATTGGTGAGTTCACAGGTTTTAATTTAATAAATCTTTATAAAGTGGGAATATCCTTGTTATGACATTTATAGGAGTTGCAAAGTCCTACAATTTACTTGAGCCTATAACCAAACCAAGACAATTAATAATGCCCCCGCCCCAAGTCGTCACTCGGTATTCCTACGACTTTATTTCAGAATAAGTGCACCCCAGGCATACGCCGATGCATTATCGACGCTATCGATTAGGGGTGGGCCTTGTCAGGCACCAATAGTACTATCCAAATATTCCTTTGGTTTCTCATTCCTGAATTAATGATTATAGTGGGGAGGTCTCAACCCCGAGTGGCGATCTTTACTCAAGTATCCAACCCGTCATACAATCCCAACATATCTTTCCCCCGTAAAAACGTTAAATAGTTTAGAAATGGGGCCGTGAGACTCACCTGTAACTGTGCTCGGCTCAAAGAAAATAGTAACGTTTGTGATCCCGTACCTACAAAGGTTCTAGGCGTATAAGTCACTTACACCTATGGTGTATGTGCCTTGGCAAGTTGTACACCCAACTTCCCAACCACGTCTTTATCCCAATTCCCGTTTAATAGTTTTCGTATCCTAGGTTCAATGGCGATGGATTACCCTTTCCTTACAAGTCATATATTATTCTTATTAATATTCTTTATGACTTGTACAACATTATACTCGACACGACTCTACCCAACGTATAATTATTTTCCCATTTAAATAATTATACTTAGGGTCGTTTCGCTCGATATAAAGTGTTTTCTTATTATCCGACCCGACTCACTTTGCCACATATTTATTTTCCCATTTAAATAAATATGCTAAGTCTTTGTCGTTTGGTAACATAATCTTAACGTCCGACTAGACTTACCACACCATACATTTATTTTCCCATTTAAATAAATGTACTAGGATCTTGTCGGTATTCACGCGTTCGTAGATATATTTCACCTACTCGTCTCGGTTTTCCTTCTCGCATATCTATTTTCCCATTCAAATAGATATACTAGAATTTCGTCGAAAACGAGTATATGTACATATACCATCGCGTGGATACTACTTGTTAAGTTCATGTGTCGTTTAGCGTTTTTAATTTGTTACGTTATGTTTCTCCCTTCCCACGAATATTCTTTCTACACTTAGGAAAGTGTTACGCACGTTTCACCCTTGTTATATATATTTTATTTCTTAAAATATATATGTATATTTTTATCTCGACGTAATGGTCTTTTCCTCATAAGTCCGTTTACGTTGGTTCGTGTAACTAAGTTCGTTAGTTAGCGTTTTTCATATTTATTTCCGTTGCGCGTTCTCATGGAAGTATTGTTCCAACTTCCGATTCCGAACGTTTATTTCTCGGAAAAATATACTATGTACGTTTTAGCCCGACTCGTCCAACTTGTTACCAAAAATGTTTCCGATACTTTTATATTCCCATTTATATAAAAGTATCCCATTTCTGTACAAGTCTTCCCAAGTCTTTATTTTATACAATCTTACTTTATAAAATACTTGCGTTACTCCATTTATTTTTATAAAACGTCCATTTTATAAAAATATACTTTTTACATAAAATACCCAAGTATGCTATTTATTATTTACCAAATTTCCCTTGTAAATTATTACTTACACTTTTGACACCAATCTTCCCATTATTGTGTTTTTGGACTAATAGTTTTCTAAAATATTTATTTTAGTCCCTCGACTTCCAAAGTTGCCATATTAGTCCTTTAACTTATACTTGTAGCATTTTTCACTCAATCTTTCAAAGTTAATATTTTTCTTCCACTTTAGTGGACTTTGAAGAACCATTTTCATCATGTTTAGTTGTTTTTACTTCTTTTTACTTTTAATGATCTTCTAATCCATCCTAGATGTCATTAATATGCTTATTCCATATTTTAATCCAAAACATCCAATTTTCACTCATCCAAGTGAGTGGACTTTGAAGATGAAACTTTTTCATCTATGGCTTTCTAACCCATTTTAATATTTTTATAACATTATTATATCATCCTATGATGATTAAAGTCATCTTCATCTCATTCAAGTCCTTTTCATTTAATATGCCCAAATCATCATCTTCTCAAGTGTTAGTGTATTTTATTATTATTTCTTCCAATATTTCATTTATTAATACAAATCTAAGACTCATCAACATTATTAGTATTCTTCCATTTGCATTTTTAACAACACCCATTACTTTTATAAAACTCATCCTTATTACCCAACATTGTACAACTTGCTTTCATAGCACAAAAATATGAACATTTCAAGTAATAAAACAATGCAAGACTTACTACTAGCTCAAGGCTAGGGAAGACAAAATCTTGGATTTTGGGTGAGGTTTAATGTGTTCTTCCAAGTGGGTTATGCTCCAAGCTCTTGAACACACAAGAAGGGGTTTGATTAATGATGAACTAGAGATGATTTGGAGTTGTAAAAATTGAAAGAGAGGTGTTGGTGGGGTGGTGTAAGTTCACGGCCAAGAGAAGAAAAGAAGAGGATTTTTTTTGTGATTTCTTCAAATGCTCATTCAAGTGGTTATATTATCTTACCCAAATCCTCCAAAGATCACCCAAATCTTGTCTTGGATTATGTAGATATGGAAGGATTATGAAAGATCACAAAAAAAATATCTAGTGATGTTATAAGAGGGTGTTTGGCCGAGTTTAAGAGAGAGAGAGGAAGAAATGATTTGGTTAATCTCTTACCCAATCCTTTTTCATGCAAGCCCATCATTGCTAATGATATGGAAGATTTTTTTAAAAAAAGCTTAAGTGAACTACACTTAAGTGGCCCTTTGGCCGGCCCCTATGGGGTGGTTGGTGGGGTCCACCTTGCTAATTACTTCTCCATATTATGTTTAAGTTAATTCCTTTCGGGTACCGCCCGGGTATTTCTCGAATTTTAACCGCGGTTTACCTCAATATTAAAATACCGTTAATATTCATAAAATTTTGCCCAGTTAAATTACTGATAATTTATTTCGGCTTTTGCCGGGTGAATTTACGTGTTACGCGCGTATCGGGTGCGGTACGCGCACTTTATTCGTTACCGGGAGATTCGTGCAATAAGCTTTCACGTATGGCTTTGGGTTTCCAAAACTCATAATATTTTGTGAAAATATTATTTATTTTATATTCCGGGTGTCCGGTGTTCGTTTCGCTTATTTAAGTTTTACCGGGTAATCGCCAGTGTCCATACCGGATAGTTTTGCCTGCGCATAATCCTATCATGCTTTGCTATTAAACTTATGCATTCCTATGCATTATTTGGGAATTCCTATCTTTCTAAGGCCTCGATTAAATATTTAGCACATAATTACGGTTAATTACGTTAATCGCGTTTAATTAATTAGTACGGAATTACCTTAATTTTGCCGGTTGTTACATTCTCCCCCCGTTAAGAGAATTCCGTCCCGGAATTCACTTCGAGCTCTCCGGTATAGGGGTCTTCTCGAATAGGGCGGGATACTTTTGCTTCATCCGGTCCAGCCGCTCCCACGTGAACTCCGGTCCACGCTTGGCATTCCAACGCACTTTGACCAACCTGATCTTACTGCGTCTTAGCTTTTGGACCTTCCAATCGGTTACTTCGATTGGCTCTTCGACGAAGTGTAACTTGTCATCAATGTGGATTTCGTCTGCGGGGATGATGAGAGTTTCGTCGGATAAGCACTTTTTCAAGTTCGACACGTGGAACGTGTCATGTACACCGTTAAGTTCTTGTGGTAACTTGAGCTTGTACGCTACGGGGCCTACTCTGGACAGGATTTCGAATGGTCCAACATATCGTGGGTTCAGCTTTCCGCGCTTCCCAAAGCGCGCGACACCTTTCCAAGGTGACACCTTTAGTAGGACCCTGTCTCCGACTTGAAATTCCAAGGGCTTCCTCCTCATGTCTGCGTAGCTTTTCTGTCGAGACGTTCTCTAATCAGAAAGACCTTATCCGTCGTTTCTTGAACAATTTCGGGCCCGGTAAGTTGCTTTTCGCCAACTTCGGCCCAACATAGAGGCGATCTACACTTGCGTCCGTATAGAGCTTCAAAAGGTGCAGCTTGAATGCTCGTGTGGTAGCTGTTGTTATACGAAAACTCTACCAGTGGCAAGTGTGTATCCCAACTTCCGCTGAAATCGATTGCGCATGCCCGTAGCATATCTTCCAAGGTCTGGATGGTTCGTTCACTCTGACCATCGGTTTGTGGATGATATGCGGTACTCATGTCAAGGCGAGTACCGAGGGCTTCATTCAGACTTTCCCAAAATCTTGAGGTGAAACGACTATCTCGATCGGAGATGATAGAAATAGGTACACCGTGCTTTGACACAACTTCCTTAATGTACAAACGGGTCAGTTTCTCCAACTTATCCGTTTCGCGGATGGGGAGGAAGTGTGCAGATTTTGTCAATCGATCAACGATTACCCAGATCATGTCATGGCCGCTTGTTGTCCTGGGCAACTTGGTAATGAAATCCATAGTAATCCTTTCCCATTTCCATTCTGGTATTTCCGGTTGCTGGAGCAATCCGGATGGTCTCTGATGCTCGGCCTTGACCTTCGCGCAAGTCAAACATCGCGCAACATATGCCGCTATATCTCTCTTGAAGTTTGGCCACCAGTAAAATTCCTTTAGATCATGGAACATCTTGTCTGCTCCAGGGTGAACCGAATATCGCGAACTGTGGGCTTCGGCTAATACCCGTTCACGCAATCCACCGTACACTGGTACCCAAATTCTATTCATGAAATACAGAGCTTGATCCGCTTTTGACTCCAGTGAATCAACCATCTTCCGCAACCTTTCACCTTTGACATTCTCGGGTTTAAGGGCGTTAGTTTGAGCTTCACGAATCCGGTCAGTCAGGTTCGTGTGGATGGTTAGACCCAAAGCTCGGACACGCAATGGCTTAACCCGTTCCTTGCGACTCAAGGCGTCGGCTACGACGTTTGCCTTCCCGGGATGGTACTTTATCTCACAATCGTAATCGTTCAATAATTCGACCCATCGCCGTTGTCGCATGTTCAATTCCTTCTGGTCAAAGATGTGCTGCAAACTTTTATGATCAGTGAAGATCGTACACTTGGTCCCGTACAGATAGTGTCTCCATATCTTGAGTGCGAATACCACGGCTCCTAGTTCCAGATCATGTGTGGTGTAATTCTTCTCGTGAAGTTTTAGCTGTCTGGAAGCATAGGCTATGACCTTCTCTCGCTGCATCAATACACAACCCAATCCCTGATGAGAGGCGTCACAGTAAACTACAAAGTCCTCCGTACCATCGGGGAGTGATAGTATTGGTGCGCCACATAACTTATCCTTCAGCAACTGAAACGCTGCTTCCTGCTTTTCCGTCCATTCATACTTCTTATCCTTTTGGGTTAGCATGGTTAAGGACTGTGCTACTTTAGAAAAATTCCCGATGAACCTTCTGTAGTAACCCGCAAGGCCAAGAAATTGTCGTACTTCAGTAGGCGTTCTAGGGGCGTCCCAATTCTTGATTGCTTCGATCTTGGCGGGATCGACATGTATACCCTTTTCATTCACTACATGGCCTAGAAAGTGAACCTCTCGAATCCAAAAATCACATTTTGAAAACTTAGCATAGAGTTTCTCCTTGCGAAGTACCTCGAGGATTAATCGGAGATGGTCCTCGTGTTCCTCCTTAGTGCGTGAGTAGATCAAGATGTCATCAATGAAGACAATGACGAATTTGTCCAGGTATGGCTTGCACACTCGGTTCATCAAGTCCATGAAAACAGCTGGTGCGTTAGTTAACCCGAATGGCATAACCAGAAACTCATAGTGCCCATAACGAGTCCTGAAGGCTGTTTTTGGCACGTCTTCTTCTTGAATACGCAACTGATGATAACCGGACCTTAGATCGATCTTGGAGTAGAAACTGGATCCTTGAAGTTGGTCAAACAAATCGTCGATCCTGGGAAGAGGATAGCGATTTTTAATAGTTAGCTTGTTCAGTTCTCGATAGTCGATGCACATTCGAAAAGTGCCATCCTTCTTTTTCACGAATAAGACGGGAGCTCCCCAGGGTGAGAAGCTTGGTCTTATGAAACCTTTGTCCAACAACTCTTGCAGTTGTTCAGACAGTTCCTGCATCTCAGAAGGAGCTAGGCGATATGGCGATCGCGCTACCGGCGCTGCTCCTGGAACAAGGTCGATGCGAAACTCGACTTGTCGGGGTGGTGGCAATCCCGGCAAATCTTCTGGGAACACATCTGGAAAGTCTCTGGCTATCGGAATGTCTTCTAGCTTTCGCTCGTCGGCCTTCTTGTCTACTACGTGCGCCAAGAATGCGACGAGACCTTTCCTTAGACACTTCCTGGCTTTCATGCTGGTAATAATTCTCAATGGTGTTCCACGCCTTTCCCCTTGGATTGATAGGGTTTCACCGCTTGCGAGGGGAACTTGAATTACTTTGTCATTACACACGACGATGGCGCGGTGTGCGGATAGCCAATCCATGCCAACGACTATGTCAAAGCTACCCAGTACGACTGGCAATAGCTCAATGTCAAACTCATGACCACAGAGATCCAACTTACAATCCTTTGCTACCTCTCGAGTTTCTATAGTCTTACCATTAGCTAGTTCGATAGAGTATGGTGTGTCTAGCTTACTAGTCTTTAAACCAAGTAATCTTTTAAATTCGACAGATACGAAGCTAAAATCAGCGCCAGTATCAAACAATACTGAAGCATAATGACCATTTAGAGGGAACGTACCAGTGACCACATTGGGGTCTTGTCGTGCGTCACCGGCACCAATCACGAACGCTCGCCCACGGGCTTGGTTGTTAAGTTTGGGGCAGTCCCTCTTCCAATGATCGAGCGATCCACATGAGAAACAGGGCCTCGCTCCTCCGTTCTTTGGCGCTCCTGATCTGCAGTCTTCTGTCTTGTGCCCCGAACGACGGCACTTACCGCAGATCACTTCGTTCCTGCCCTGATAACCTTGCTTCCCATTATTTCCACGTCCAGTGGCCACATACCCTTTTCCTTTCTTCCCTGAACCTGATGATCCGTCCTTTTTCCTTTCATCGCGCTTACGCTTCCCGAACCTTGGCCTATTTCCCTGTTCACTTGACCCGACGACTGAACTTGTACCCAGATTCATACCCTCAACACTGCTGGACTCAGTAAGCTTCAACCCTGACACTTTCCGGATTAGAGTGCCCATTCGGATGGCGTCTTCAGTGAGGCTTAAGGCGAGGTCGATAGCTTCGCGCATGGTTGTAGGCTTGGAAGCAGTGACCATGCCGCGTATCTGTGGTGCCAGTCCGAAGAGGTATCTTTCCACCTTCTTGCTTTCCGGGGTGACCAGGCGAGGCACTAACCGGGAGAAGTCATGGAATCTGGACGTGTAACCAGCTACGTCCGGTCCAACCATGGTGAGGTTCCAGAACTCAGTCTCTAGCTTCTGCACTTCACTTGCCGGGCAGTACTCGGCGATCATTAGTTCCTTCAACTCCAACCATGACAAGGAGTAAGCAGCATCATCTCCCAGTGTCTGCACTTGGTTGTTCCACCAGGTCAGAACTTGGTCCAGAAACAGGTTGGTGGCATACATGACAGCCTGTCGTGGGGTACAGCTGCTAATACGAATCACGGCTTCGGTCTTCTCGAACCACTTGACTAGTCCGACAGAACCTTCAGTGCCGCTGAAGTTCAGTGGTTTGCAGTCCAGGAAAGCTTTAAACGTGCAGCCACGTTCTCGTGAGGCCGTTTCTGCAATAATAAAGCAATATATTATATAAGGTAGGAGTTTTACGAAGACTCCTGCTGTATATATCCGACGTCTTCTTACCAGTAGGGGAGGTTTCGCGTCTGTCGCTCCCGGTTCGGTCTCGCGACCTTTCGGTGCGCGTGGCATTGTGTTCTGCGAGAGCTTGGGCGATACGTCCCGAAACTAGGGTTTCAAGCTCTTCGGGTGTCGTGGGCAGTCTTTCATTTCCACTGTTGCTTCTGGTGGCTGGTGCCATGCTTCTTCAACAATCAATATCAAAGGTTAATTTCCGACGATCATTCATACAATATCATCACATATACAGTATAAACAACAACACAACATATGAACACAATAATCACCATAATAACATCACGCAATCACAATATAAACAGAACAAGTAATAATAATCGTAGACAATCACAACACATATTTTACCATAACAAAATTTTCATTAATTTCAATACCATGAGTACAATGATTTGTTCATAATAACAAAAACCGAGGATATCTTCCTCATACATTGCTCCTTTGAAATATACTAGAAACATAATGTCATATACCGGCACAATCCCGCTCGGCTAGGCAAAAATGCAGATGGGTGCTATAACCCATGCTGTGCTATCATACTACTACTACTACTACTATGTCCGTGAGTGATCTCCCAAGCGTCCCTGATGTATCGCTACTGTGGCGGTGGCGGCCGCGGGTGCTGGTACTGGTACTGGGGTGCGCACATGCTAATGGTCATACTGATCGCCATAATGCGATCGTACAAGAATTGGCGATGCGCAAAGTGTGCGTCGCCCGCAAGGCCACAATGAGCATCCATGCTCAGCAGCTCCTCAGCATAATGTGCCAGTGCATCCCTGGCATCAATGATCCTGGCCCACATGAGTTGGGCCTGCTGCTCCATCTGACTCACGGTGCGCTGCACCGTGTCGTTGAGGGTCTGGAAATCTCTCTCCAGTGAGATCACCGTGGACCATGCGGGTCCTGACAGTGGGGCCATCCCGTGGGGCTGCGACGGCCCGAGGATGTCAGTGTACGTCGGCTGGGACGGGCCGACGATATCGGGTATGGGTAGTGGTGTGAAGGGTGGGGCAAAGCCTGGTAGTCCGGTGAGGTAGTAGGGTGGTACCTGGTATGGGTCTCCCGCACCTAGAGTATACGGTGCAAATGGGGGTATCAAAAATGGGGCTCCTGCATCCATAGTGAATGGTGCAGGTGGTGGTGTAGGGAGCATCTCAGGTAGGGGTGGTAGTGTGGGGAAAGTGGTGATGGGTAGTGTCATGGATATGGGTGTGGGGACTATAAGCTCGGCGAGTGGGACCATGAGAGGCTGGGTGATAGCGACCCACTCTGGAGCGGATATCACAGTGGTAGGGGTGGGAGGGCTAGCAGTGGCGTGAGCTGCCAGTCCTGCTCGGTGCAACTCAGAACTGCGGGCTGAGCTGCCCTCAAGGATGTGCCCAGTAGAAGCTGGCCCATCCTGTGGTAAGGGCTCGGGCATGGCAGGTAAGGTGGCTGGGGTGGCGGTAGCATGCCCTATCATCGGAGCGACGTGCTCCTCCTGGCCTGCTGGTGGGATAGGCACAGCAATGTGCTCCACCGACGCAGTTGACTCATCGTCAGAGTCATCGGATATCCACCCGTTTTTAATTTAATAAATCTTTATAAAGTGGGAATATCCTTGTTATGACATTTATAGGAGTTGCAAAGTCCTACAATTTACTTGAGCCTATAACCAAACCAAGACAATTAATAATGCCCCCGCCCCAAGTCGTCACTCGGTATTCCTACGACTTTATTTCAGAATAAGTGCACCCCAGGCATACGCCGATGCATTATCGACGCTATCGATTAGGGGTGGGCCTTGTCAGGCACCAATAGTACTATCCAAATATTCCTTTGGTTTCTCATTCCTGAATTAATGATTATAGTGGGGAGGTCTCAACCCCGAGTGGCGATCTTTACTCAAGTATCCAACCCGTCATACAATCCCAACATATCTTTCCCCCGTAAAAACGTTAAATAGTTTAGAAATGGGGCCGTGAGACTCACCTGTAACTGTGCTCGGCTCAAAGAAAATAGTAACGTTTGTGATCCCGTACCTACAAAGGTTCTAGGCGTATAAGTCACTTACACCTATGGTGTATGTGCCTTGGCAAGTTGTACACCCAACTTCCCGACCACGTCTTTATCCCAATTCCCGTTTAATAGTTTTCGTATCCTAGGTTCAATGGCGATGGATTACCATTTCCTTACAAGTCATATATTATTCTTATTAATATTCTTTATGACTTGTACAACATTATACTCGACACGACTCTACCCAACGTATAATTATTTTCCCATTTAAATAATTATACTTAGGGTCGTTTCGCTCGATATAAAGTGTTTTCTTATTATCCGACCCGACTCACTTTGCCACATATTTATTTTCCCATTTAAATAAATATGCTAAGTCTTTGTCGTTTGGTAACATAATCTTAACGTCCGACTAGACTTACCACACCATACATTTATTTTCCCATTTAAATAAATGTACTAGGATCTTGTCGGTATTCACGCGTTCGTAGATATATTTCACCTACTCGTCTCGGTTTTCCTTCTCGCATATCTATTTTCCCATTCAAATAGATATACTAGAATTTCGTCGAAAACGAGTATATGTACATATACCATCGCGTGGATACTACTTGTTAAGTTCATGTGTCGTTTAGCGTTTTTAATTTGTTACGTTATGTTTCTCCCTTCCCACGAATATTCTTTCTACACTTAGGAAAGTGTTACGCACGTTTCACCCTTGTTATATATATTTTATTTCTTAAAATATATATGTATATTTTTATCTCGACGTAATGGTCTTTTCCTCATAAGTCCGTTTACGTTGGTTCGTGTAACTAAGTTCGTTAGTTAGCGTTTTTCATATTTATTTCCGTTGCGCGTTCTCATGGAAGTATTGTTCCAACTTCCGATTCCGAACGTTTATTTCTCGGAAAAATATACTATGTACGTTTTAGCCCGACTCGTCCAACTTGTTACCAAAAATGTTTCCGATACTTTTATATTCCCATTTATATAAAAGTATCCCATTTCTGTACAAGTCTTCCCAAGTCTTTATTTTATACAATCTTACTTTATAAAATACTTGTGTTACTCCATTTATTTTTATAAAACGTCCATTTTATAAAAATATACTTTTTACATAAAATACCCAAGTATGCTATTTATTATTTACCAAATTTCCCTTGTAAATTATTACTTACACTTTTGACACCAATCTTCCCATTATTGTGTTTTTGGACTAATAGTTTTCTAAAATATTTATTTTAGTCCCTCGACTTCCAAAGTTGCCATATTAGTCCTTTAACTTATACTTGTAGCATTTTTCACTCAATCTTTCAAAGTTAATATTTTTCTTCCACTTTAGTGGACTTTGAAGAACCATTTTCATCATGTTTAGTTGTTTTTACTTCTTTTTACTTTTAATGATCTTCTAATCCATCCTAGATGTCATTAATATGCTTATTCCATATTTTAATCCAAAACATCCAATTTTCACTCATCCAAGTGAGTGGACTTTGAAGATGAAACTTTTTCATCTATGGCTTTCTAACCCATTTTAATATTTTTATAACATTATTATATCATCCTATGATGATTAAAGTCATCTTCATCTCATTCAAGTCATTTTCATTTAATATGCCCAAATCATCATCTTCTCAAGTGTTAGTGTATTTTATTATTATTTCTTCCAATATTTCATTTATTAATACAAATCTAAGACTCATCAACATTATTAGTATTCTTCCATTTTCATTTTTAACAACACCCATTACTTTTATAAAACTCATCCTTATTACCCAACATTGTACAACTTGCTTTCATAGCACAAAAATATGAACATTTCAAGTAATAAAACAATGCAAGACTTACTACTAGCTCAAGGCTAGGGAAGACAAAATCTTGGATTTTGGGTGAGGTTTAATGTGTTCTTCCAAGTGGGTTATGCTCCAAGCTCTTGAATACACAAGAAGGGGTTTGATTAATGATGAACTAGAGATGATTTGGAGTTGTAAAAATTGAAAGAGAGGTGTTGGTGGGGTGGTGTAAGTTCACGGCCAAGAGAAGAAAAGAAGAGGATTTTTTTTGTGATTTCTTCAAATGCTCATTCAAGTGGTTATATTATCTTACCCAAATCCTCCAAAGATCACCCAAATCTTGTCTTGGATTATGTAGATATGGAAGGATTATGAAAGATCACAAAAAAAATATCTAGTGATGTTATAAGAGGGTGTTTGGCCGAGTTTAAGAGAGAGAGAGGAAGAAATGATTTGGTTAATCTCTTACCCAATCCTTTTTCATGCAAGCCCATCATTGCTAATGATATGGAAGATTTTTTTAAAAAAAGCTTAAGTGAACTACACTTAAGTGGCCCTTTGGCCGGCCCCTATGGGGTGGTTGGTGGGGTCCACCTTGCTAATTACTTCTCCATATTATGTTTAAGTTAATTCCTTTCGGGTACCGCCCGGGTATTTCTCGAATTTTAACCGCGGTTTACCTCAATATTAAAATACCGTTAATATTCATAAAATTTTGCCCAGTTAAATTACTGATAATTTATTTCGGCTTTTGCCGGGTGAATTTACGTGTTACGCGCGTATCGGGTGCGGTACGCGCACTTTATTCGTTACCGGGAGATTCGTGCAATAAGCTTTCACGTATGGCTTTGGGTTTCCAAAACTCATAATATTTTGTGAAAATATTATTTATTTTATATTCCGGGTGTCCGGTGTTCGTTTCGCTTATTTAAGTTTTACCGGGTAATCGCCAGTGTCCATACCGGATAGTTTTGCCTGCGCATAATCCTATCATGCTTTGCTATTAAACTTATGCATTCCTATGCATTATTTGGGAATTCCTATCTTTCTAAGGCCTCGATTAAATATTTAGCACATAATTACGGTTAATTACGTTAATCGCGTTTAATTAATTAGTACGGAATTACCTTAATTTTGCCGGTTGTTACAGCGGAAATGTGGGTGGCCTCCGCGGTGGAGAAGGGTGGTTGGGCGGTGATGAGAGTAATACGACAGTTGTGGGAATCCAGCATGGCGGCAAGGCGGAGGATTGGTGTCAAATGGCCCATACCTGCGCTCGAGAGTAGAGCGACATGTGGTGGCGAGGGGTGGTTCGCTAATCTTGACATTTTGATATGCAAGTGGGTTGTTATTGGTGCCACTTATATAGATGCATGTCACTAGGTTAGGCTAGTGGGTGTGCAGAAAGGTAGTCCTTTAAGGATAGACCGCAACGAATATGAATGGTCTTATATGCTTTGAAGAAAATAATTATATGTAAATAACTAACAAAATCTTAAAGTTAATATAATAGTAAAATTGTATAATAATGTTTGATAACGTACACACTCAAAACTAAGTAAATTTAAAATGTCGTGTTAATTTAAAAAAAAAAAAAAACCTAAACAATCAAGAAAATATAAAAGTTTGATTATATATTTATATATTCATTTTTTTTTCCAATATGTTGATTGAAAAGAAGATTGCAAGGAAAATGGACAAACACAAATCCCACCCCTCCTGCAAACTTGGTCTCATCCCATAATTACTCTACCCCTCAAAATCCGAAGATATTTTTCTCCACTCTACCCCTAATAAACTTAATAAAAAAAATAAATTTAAATATTTTAAAAGTATTTAAAATAATAAACTGAAAAATTTTATTTAAAAATTTATATTAATATATTAAAAACATTTAATTAAATAGTTAATAATAAAGTATTATTCAAAGTTTTGAATTTGACCGCCAGTTTCAAACGTTTAAATTTCAAACGTTTGAATTTCAACCGCTAGTTTCAAACGTTTGAATTTCAACTGCTAGTTTTCTTACCCTATAAATACAACATCAATGCAACCATTCTCAGTCACAATTCTCACAATTCTCATACAGACTTCCAAATGTCTGACCCTATGAATTTCCAACGTTATCACGAAGGTGCCGGATCTTCACGCCTTCGGCGATACTCTCGCCGGAGACGGCGACTACCTTTTTCATCTCCTCCTCCTCCTGCACAACCAACGTTTTCATCTTCTGCTCCTCCTCCTCCACAACCTTTGTTCTATCCTCCTCCTCCTCCTGCACAACCTTTTTCCTATCCTCCTCCTCCTGCACAATCAAGTTTTTCATCTCCTCCCCCTCATGCTGCTCAACCAACTTTTTCAGCTCATCCTCCTCCCCCACAAGACGAGGACTTAACTGATGAGGAGTTTGTATGGGCTTTGGATTACTTTACCACTCTGAGGGAAATGGACCGTCTTAGGTTATCGGCACCCACCCCCTGATACAAGAGATCCCCCACCAGCAGACTACACCCACCCCACCACCAGACTACACCCACCCCCCACCACCAGACTACACCAAACCCTCCTCCTCGGGAGCCATACGAGGAGTAGTTGGAAGCACTTAGAGATGCGATGGAAGAAGAACGCTTCTACTACTACTCGGCAACTTCTTCTCCTTGCCGCATCCCCTCGGATGCGAGGTCCGATGGTCGCGATAGCGACCGTTTTGTGTCACCTCCACCACATATACTTGAGGACTAGGACAATTACTCCCCATAGTGGGGGGTTTAGGTTTTAATAAGTAATTTATGAGTATGTTATGTGTTTATGTAATATTTTAGTAGTTTAATTATGTAATATTCTAGGTTTAATTATGTAACGTTTAGTAATAAGTAATTAGGATTATGTAATGGTTATTTAATGTTTTTATTAATTTTAATAGGGTTAATTATGTAATGTTTTTTTTAAATTTATTTATTTATTTAATTTGTTTTTTTTAAACCAACCGGCCAAATATTATTTGTATTTGTTTTTTTTTTATATAAAACTCAAGTCCAAAACCCAAGCAATCAACTTGTGCCACATCACCAACACCACAAGCCCCACGCCGGTCCTCTCTTCCCCGTCCCCCTTCCCGCCCGTCTCCACGCCAAGCGGCGGCGGTGTTCCCCCCTTCCCGCCCCTTTCCCCGTTCCCACTCCGGATGGTCTTATATTGCCGTTGTAATACTGACATTCATTTTTATGGGTGTCGATCGACGTAAAACACATATAGATTGTTATACCCAACTGGGTCGTCTATGAGATATCGTCGGCCTCAGGGATCATGTGCGCTTATAAAAATAATGAGCCCCTAAATATAGATTTATATATAAAAAAGAGTAAATGACAGATTATGTCCTTTATAAAGTAAAGATATAGCCCATTTTAAAAACATTTTTTTTCTCTAACAAATCAATACGGTTGAAAACTAGGTAATGGGGTTTTAGGTGATACATTGCTTTAGCTACTACAGATTATCAAACCAACTGGGTTTGTATATAACTATATATTATATAAGGTTAGGATTCCTGTATTAAAGAGGTTGAATAAAAATAATTTTATATAGTTATTAATAAAAAAAGTTATTTATTTAAAAACCAGTGTATTACGCAGCTAAATGAATTACAACGTTACCTCATAATACGTACAATCGTCAATATATGTTAAAAAACAATGATATAACCGTTGTGTATTTTGTTAAATTAATGCTAAAAAAATATATATTTGAACTTAGTGCTATTTTGAAACTTACATAGAAGTTTTTTAGTAGAAAAATAAGTTTATTAAGAAATACATAATTAAGTTTATATCAAATTTATTGGGTCAATAATATGATAAGTAATAATATTTAAAAAATAAGTATCTATCACTAATATGAGAGATATGTCAGGGAAAAAAAATAAGATAACCTCATACGTTGACACGTATGTCCTCTATGGCTATGCCGAGTGTTAGCGTTACACTGGTAGTGTAACAAACTAGCATCAATACCACAAAAGTTATTCTCGCACAAATTTAAACTCACTTCATATATGTAATACACAACAAACACCAACCATAATACATATGCATCATTAACACAAGCTACAAGAGAAATAAATTTACTCAAGCCTTATTCATTTTTACCATTTATTTAACCATATTAACTACCACCTTCATATTCATCTTCAACTTCATCCACATTCAAATAATATTATTTCAAGCTCATAATCATCTCCATCAACACCTTATTCCCACTCCCTCCATCTTTAGAAGCATCACTTGCTTCTTTTGCAACTTTCCTAACTCTCTCCCTCATCTTCTCATCACTCATCACCATCTTCACCTTCTTTGTAATCTCCTCACCTTTCACCACCTTCTCCCCTATCCATCCCCACCCTTTATCCCACACCCCTACTCCAGCCACCTCCATAACCACGGCATTCACCTTCTGATCACCTCCCCCAGGCCACCCCACCATTGGCACCCCTCTAGACACCGCCTCTATCACCGAGTTCCATCCACTATGGCTCAAAAAACACCCTATTGCACCATGTGATAATATTGCTTCTTGGTCCACCCATCCCTTCACCACCATTCCCATGTTTCTTGTTCTTCGAATAAACGAATCGCCTAATAAACTTTCCACTTCTTCAGTGTCTTCTTTGTCTACTATCTTGAACTTTAATACCCACAAGAATCTTAACCCGGTTTGTTCCAACCCTTTTGCTAGTTCGGTTATTTGGTCTTTGGATAACGCGGTTCGGTTCCCAAAGCAAATGTATACTACTGAGTTTGGTGGTTGTTGATCAAGCCATGTAAGTGGTTGGTGGTTTCCTGTTTTTAAGTTGTGGGGTTGTAAAGGTCCAATTGGAAGGAAAGGGGTGACTAATTTGCCTGCAGTGTTAATGGCGTTGATCGTTTCAGGTTCGAGTTCATGGAAGGTGTCGATTAAGACGCCAGTGGCTTTTTGTAAAGCTAAGGAGCTTGATACAACGAGGTTGGTGAAAATGTGATTTGGTATGAAGAAAGGTTGTGGGATAGTGGAGGTGTCGAATGGGGGTAATCCAGGGATGTTGATACGGGTTGTTGATTCGGGTGTGGTTATGGAGTTTGTTTCTGGTGATAGTAAGGATGGGAGGTTGAGGACAAAGGAGGTGAATCTAGCGGAGGATACGGAGAGGATAAAGTGTGGTAAGTTGAGATCATCGGCCACTTGGCAAGTGCCTCCAGACGAGGCAATGTCGGAGATAATGGCGGAAAGGGGTGGTGATGTGGAGGATAGGAGTGGAGTGAGAAGATGAACGGAACGAGACATGGATTCATATTGGATAAGGAAAGGGTCGGTGGTAGTGGGGTCGGGAGGCGTGTAAGGAATCAGTTGGAAGGTGAGGGTGTTGATTTTTGGGTGAGCCGTTAGGAAGGCGGAAATGTGGGTGGCCTCCGCGGTGGAGAAGGGTGGTTGGGCGGTGATGAGAGTAACACGACAGTTGTGGGAATCCAGCATGGCGGCAAGGCGGAGGATTGGTGTCAAATGGCCCATACCTGCGCTCGAGAGTAGAGCGACATGTGGTGGCGAGGGGTGGTTCGCTAATCTTGACATTTTGATATGCAAGTGGGTTGTTATTGGTGCCACTTATATAGATGCATGTCACTAGGTTAGGCTAGTGGGTGTTCAGGAGGGTAGTCCTTTAAGGATAGATCGCAACGAATATGAATGATCTTATATGCTTTGAAGAAAATAATTATATGTAAATAACTAACAAAATCTTAAAGTAAATATAATAGTAAAATTGTATAATAATGTTTGATAACGTACACACTCAAAACTAAGTAAATTTAAAATGTCGTGTTAATTTAAAAAAAAAAAAACCTAATCAATCAAGAAAATATAAAAGTTTGATTATATATTTAGAGTAAAGATCAAATACAAAGTGTTTTTTTTGGTAAGAACTGTGAGAATCAAAGGGGGTAAAAAAAATTTTATTTTATTTTTAGAATTTTTTTTCCCATGTGCTTAAACATACTTTCTAGATGAATAATACAAAAAAAAAATTAATTTTTTTAGTGTAATTACGTCATTAAAGTAAATACACTAGTTTATTACCCTAGAGTAATTATGTAATTACTCTACACCAATTTTTATTTTTTTTTTAGTTTTCAATACTATAATACATGTTTAACAATATGGGGGGAAAATTTCAAAAATAAAAAATAAAAAAAATTACCCTCCTTTGATTCTCACATTTCTTATAAAAAAAAACAATTTGTACAGGATCTTTCCCCTATATATTTATATATTCAATTTTTTTTTCCAATATGTTGATTAAAAAGAAGATTGCAAGGAAAATGGACAAACACAAAACCCCACCCCTTATTGAAAACACAAACTTCATTAAAAACAGGCTAACGAACCTCTTCAAGGTAGAGAAGATCGTCAAAACAAGGCCATACTTACATCAAATAGCGAAGCGTTTGTTAATCCATTGTGCGGGTTTTTGATGTTTCGTCAAGGTAACGAATGTAAACACATTATGGTTGTGATATATATTACATTGTTTGTATTGTATTTGGATTACTTGACCGGGAATAAGATTCGGTTTTGTATAAATATATATTGTTAACACGCTATGCCAATATATATATATATATATATATATATATATATATATATATATATATATATATATATATAGGTAAAGTATATGGAGGAAACCCTCCTTATTTGATAAACTCTGGAAACTCTGACTTCCCAACATTTTTTTTTTTTTGAAAAAAATAGGGTATGTAATATACATTTTTTTAAGCATTTCGGGCCAAAAAAATCGAAAAAAGCGCCGAACGGTTTTTTTTTTAAAATAAAAAACGTCTACTGTTTACATATAGTTAACACATTGTTAACACCTGTTATTAGCGCTTAACATGTGTTAGTCAAAATTTTATTTTATTTTTTAAAAAAAAAGTACTCGGCGCTTTTTTAATTTTTTTGGCCCAAAATGCTTAAAATCATGTATATTATTTGCCCTATTTTTTTCAAAAAAAAAAAAAATATTGGGAAGTCAGAGTTTCCAGAGTTTACCAAATAAGGAGGGTTTTCTCTATAACCATTCCCTATATATATATATATATATATATATATATATATATATATATATATATATATATATATATATATATATATTAGTATGGGTTATTAATGTGTTGTTAAATAAATATATAAAATTGTGGTTTTATAATAAATCAAATAGACGGATTCGGGCCGTGTTTTGACCCGATGGTGACCGGATTTCCAACAATGTGCACCTTCACTTGCCCTACGCTGGTGAAAAATTCCACCAAATTTACCCTACGCTGGGCTCTACGATGAACTTAGGGTCGTGTAGCTGACTTGAAAAGACCCCACATCAGGATGGTGATACAGACATGATCCTAGACTTTTAAATGAGCTACAATAAAAGATTGGCAACATATATGTACCTTTTGCGAGCTACGTATATGTGGCTCGTTGATCTACATGTATTTGTTTTTTAATTTTCACAAAAAAATAATAACACATAACGATAAAGATAAATTAAAAAGATTATATATTTAGTTAATAGTTATTAGTTTTTCTCATTTAGACAACCTTTAAGTGGTTTTATAATTAACCTAAACCTAAGGTAGAAAAGTTTTTAGAGTAAAGGTAGCAATAAATCTTCCTACAATCCTAATTTAATCTATTTCAACAATTGATAAGAAGAGTATACATGTTTGATAGTTTGACAGATCAGATGGGCTTTCAAAAGTAGAAAAAAAGTTGGTCCTACCGAATTCAAACACAGGTCGCTGGATTCAACCATAACCACTATAGTATACACAATAGAGCTTTTATTATAGAGCCACATAAATACATATACCTAATGAAGTTAAGCCTTATTCAACACGAGTGAGGTAGATCACCCACAATCTCCCTATAGGGTAGGGTGGCCCTATTCAAAGGCTAGTTTATACTTTTTAATCAAATTCTTGACGATTAATAAATATTGGGGGCAGTAGCTAGGTTAGGCATTCCTCACTAGCCAATGCTAAAAAGTTAATTATGAGTAACTGTAGATTTAGACCGCCGTGTTTTTGGCTTTATGAGAAGAATGATGTATCCATGAACGCCGCATTTTGCGGCTACGTACATCGGGTGTTTCACTGTTTTGGCGAAACAGTGATGGAGGCGTATCTGTGGAAAAAACAACCACAGATGAAGCGAGTTGGCCATTTGACTTCCTTTTTTTCCGGTGGATTGAGAGAAAGAGAGGAATATATGGGTTTTTTTTTTCCGTTTTTTTTCTTTTCTATATAGGTATGGGACAAGAGAACATGTTTTTTTTAACCAAGCAAAGAGTTACTTTTCATTCCGGAACGTGTTAAATTATATTATATTTTTCCACTAGGTTGTCTCCCGGGATAGACAAATTCAATATGATGTGACAAAATATGTGTACTATAAAAGTAATATGTCGTTTTTTCAGAAAAAAATTTTGTAAAGAAATTGGTATCAAATGATATGCCATGATGATGATAGGAGATTCAAATGTGTAAAGTGAGCATTTGTTAAAAAATGACATACATGTTCAATCTTTATTATGGATACACAATCAACCATCTTTTCAAGTTTCCCGACTGTTTTTATCACTCATATATAATTTAAGTATCTATTTCAATAATCACCACATAAAAATTCGTTTTCTTTTTTGTAGCACTATAGTATTCGTTGAAAAGATAATAAAATAATCATTAATTTGGTGTACTTGTTTTTCCAAAACAATGTCATATGAAAAAATTATTAGCGTTTGAAAAACATTAAGGAAAGTGCATGTGTCATGCACATGAGAGATGAATAAGTTTTTTTTTATTTTAAATAACTAATAATATGGCATGCCAAAATATATATATATATATATATATATATATATATATATATATAGGTAAAGTATATGGAGGAAACCCTCCTTATTTGGTAAACTCTGGAAACTCTGACTTCCCAACATTTTTTCTTTTTGAAAAAAATAGGGTATGTAATATACATTTTTTAAGCATTTCGAGCCAAAAAAATCGAAAAAGCGCCGAGCGTTTTTTTTTTTAAAAATAAAAAACGTCTACTGTTTACATATAGTTAACGCATTGTTAACACCTGTTATTAGCGCTTAACATGTGTTAGTCAAAATTTTATTTTATTTTTAAAAAAAAAAAATACTCGGCGCTTTTTTTAATTTTTTTGGCCCAAAATGCTTAAAATCATGTATATTACTTGCCCTATTTTTTTCAAAAAAAAAAAATATTGGGAAGTCAGAGTTTCCAGAGTTTACCAAATAAGGAGGGTTTTCTCTAGAACCATTCCCTATATATATATATATATATGACACACTCAAAAGGGATGTTCTCTTTAAATGTCATGTGAGATTTTAATCTTTGATTTATTATAGTGTACTCTACTCTATAGGTTAAAAAAATAGATAAAATAATTGGTGGGCAGGTAAAAAATGTAACACTTTAGAAAAGTTTGTGTAGTACATGCAGCAATAAATCTTCCTACTTTAATTCATGCATTCATGACAAAATTTAATAATTAATATAGATGAGTTGACATTTGAAGAAAAATCTTATATTAAATAACTAACAAAATGTTAGTGCATTTCTATTTCTGGTATGTCTCCCAGTTAGTGATCGGTCCATAATAGTGGTAGGTATGATTGTATAGCGTTTTAGATGTTATCGGGTTGCATTATAGTGTTTTTATAGGCTTTGGGATATTTTGGGAATTTATCATGTTACATGCACCTCCTTTGTTAACTCATACATGTAACCCTCCCCCCCCCCCCCCCCACACACACACACACACATGTATGAAAGTGATAAGTGTGCATAAAAGGGAGGTGTATGAGTTCTACTATAAATACCCCATGCCTTAGTCATTTTGTAACTTTTTGCAAACTTTTGCCCATTCCAATACAAGTGCAATCCTTTGTGTGTGTGTTTTTGTGTGTCTGCTTTCATATTATTACTATTATCTTATCCTTAAACACCCACCTATAACAACTAACCGGATCTTTGATTCCGCCCTCAATCCGATACGCGCGCGATATTCAATTCTTGTGTCGATCCTACAAGTTGTATAAGAGCTAAGGCTCATATCACGCGTGTTGTTTTAGTGGTTTGCATCAGTTCTGAAAGTTTTAGGCAATTATTTATAGAAAACTGATTTTGACCCGTTTAATGCATAAACATGGTTTTCGTTGATTTTGAGGTGTGTTTGATGATTGGATTATTGATTTGACTGTGGTTTTATGTTTAGAAACTGGTTTTTCAAATAACCAAATCAAATTTGAGCATAAACGGACCAGATCTGAAGATTTTATGAAAAAAATTTCATGTTCATGAGTTTAATGGGGTTTTATGAGTTTTTGATGCAAAATCATGATCATGGAATGATTTGTGAGATTTGATCATTCAATCATCATTCATAAGTGTTTTGGAAACTATTTGAATCAAAATTAGATGTTAAACAACGTTAATTTGGATCAGATCTGAGTTTTTGATGAAAACCCATAAGTTTTGTGTTCTTCATGTTCTTGAGGATTTTTTATTATAATTCGTGTTTTTAATGTGTTTTGGGTATTGCAAACTTGTTAGGAATCATTCCCTACACAAAACTTATGTATTATTAACCAAATCAAACACAAACAAAATATCTTCAAGTGTGATTATTGTTATTAGTATTATTAACCCAAAATGATTCACCACAAAGATGGATGTTTGTCCAATGATACAAAAAACTTAATGACCGAACAATACAAATAATCGAACTACAGAAGACAAAGATGATGACTAGGATTGATGAAAAGAGAATAATCAGACTTGAAACTCTTGAACCAAGCTCAAATCCATCAATTTTGCAGTTTAGTGCGTCAGCGGTCAATTATCAATAGTTCAGGGTGTTAAAATTCAATTCCCCATGCCACGTCAGCAAAAATGACACGTCACCATGCCACGTCAGCAAAAATTAACCATGGTTAGTCTGAGGGTGATACTAGCCAATAAGTTGAAAGTACAGTGCGGCGTTGTTCAATTTTGTAGTTCAGTGCGTCAGGGGCCAATTGTCAATAGTTCAGGGGTGTTAAAATCCAATTTCTTAAAAAAAAAAACTATTAACAACATAAATCACCAAACATATCAGAAATTTTGTCTATGAGCAAAAAAAAAAAAAAACTATTAACGGCATAAATCAACAAATATATCGGAAATTTTGTCTATGAACAAAAAAAAAATCAAACAAGTACGTTTTAGAGCGATTGAGAAGCTTACCAGAAGAATGGAATCCTACTTGGTGATCCGATTCCTTCTCTAATTGTGGCTAATAAGGTATTGGGTGGTGAGAAGAGCATGCGCTAGAGGATGTGTACTCCTTGATAAATCGTTAAACAACGACGTTGAGAATGAGTGGATAAACATCTTCTAGAAACTTCAGGCTATACGTTTTTATCTTACATTTTTTCCATATATATACATATATATTTTTTTTTAACGGCATATATACATATATTTGAATTTTGTTTTTAGTTATTCTTCTAAAGGTTTGTTACAATCTTAAATTTATGGGAAAATGGATTTTAATACTCCCAACTATCGCATGTTGACGGATATCACTCCGAACTTTCACTTTGGACAATAGCACTCTCAACTTTCAGCTTATTTTCTTCCATCACCCCCAGGTTTTTACATTTTGGCCACGAAGACTAACCCGGTTAGATCTCCGTTAGTTTGGGGGTGATGGAAAAAACTAAGTTGAAAGTTGGGAGTGCTATTGGCCAAAGTGAAAGTTGGGAGTGATATCCGCCAACAGGCGATAGTTGGGAGTATTAAAATCCATTTTCCCTAAATTTATCCCTGCTAAAATGACCAGTTAACTAGGTATAAAATATCTATTTTATCCTCGTTAAAAGACAAATATATAAATACTAGCTTTTATCCCGATAGCGTCCTGGGGTTGAAAAATATAACAATTCTAATAATACTAATAGTAATAATTATTACTCTTGTAATTAAATAAATAAAAAAATAACCTTGCTATAAGGTGACACCATGTGTTGCAATGTTGCGCGATTCTTTCTCCTAGCTTCTCTTGATGAAGTATACCTATGCATCTTTAAAAGAGTAAAATTCCAATGAAAGCATGGCGATTGGGCTGAATTTTAACATCGTAGATAATAACCTGGTTTAAAAGAAAAAACATTATTAATAAATAACCTGAACACTTTGTGTTTTTTTTTCCTGTATGAACGAAACCCCACAAAAATAGTCGTTTTTTTTCTCCGTTTTTTATATAGCACTATGATACTCGTTGGAAAGATAATAAAACGCTCGTTAATTTAGTGTAATTTTTTTCTTTAAAAAATCTCGTATATAAAAGATATTAACGTTTAAAAATTATGGGAGGAAACATAAGAGAGAAAATTTTAAATATGTTTTTATATTATTTTTTCCTAAAATAACTCAATTTAAATTTAGTAGATTAGGTTTTATATAATTATTTATTTATTTTTTATTTGCCACATGGCAAGACACATGGCACACTCAATCGGGAGAATGTCTCCTTGAATGCAATGTCATTAAAATGACTTTCTTAGGCATTCATTGAATGACAACTCATCAATCATCAATTCTTTTATTATAAGTTATAGACTAGTTTTTATCCCGGGAGCGTCCCGGGTTTAAATATCTAATATAAAATAATAAAATATATTATTATTATTATTATTATTATTATTTTAAACAAATCTCTACCATAAGTTATCATATTTAAATAACAAAAAAAACGAATCTCTGCGCCGGGGTATAAATCTAGTGCCATTACAAATGAATTTGGAAGTTTGTAATCGATCATTCTAAAAAGAACTAACATGAAATAAGAAAAAAAAGTTAATTATTGAAATATCGAACGCATTAGTCTAAGGGTTATGTGATGCGTTAAAAAATTCATGGGTATATGATCGGGTATGTAGTTCGGGTATTTGGGTATGTTGTTTCGGGTAATCAGGTCGGGTATCACCTAATCCAAGACCCGACCCAAACCCACAAATTTTTTTTGAACTAATCCCAAACTCGACACAATACCTGTCGGGTTACAAAAAATAGTCATTTTTTTCTCCGATTTTTATATAGCACTATGGTACTCATTGGAAAGATAATAAAACGCTCGTTAATTTGGTGTAATTTTTTTTTAAAAAAATCTCGTATATAAAAGATATTAATGTTTAAAAGTTATGGGAGGAAACACGAAAGATAAAATAATAAAGGTTTAATATTTAGATTTAGTAGATTAGGTATTTAATAGATTAGGTTAAAGATTATAATAGATTAGGTTAAATCATATTTATTTCTTTTTTTAATTGGTTTAGAGTTGCCACATCACATCCTATGTGGCATCTCTCAAATGAGAGATTGCATAAGAGTATGACATGTATGATTAATACCTTTGCAATATATATATACTAGTTTATACCCCGGGAGCGTCTCGGGTTGAGAAATCTAAATAAAGTGAATAAAATTAGAAGTATCTAAACTATAAAAATAGCATCTGCCAATATATGATTAATGAATATTATTATTATTATTATTATTATTATTATTATTATTATTATTATTTTAAACAAATCTCTGCCATAAGTTATCATATTCTAATATAAAAAAAGGGTAATTGGGTCGGGTATCACCTAATCCCAGACCCGACCCAAACCCACAATTTTTTTTTAAACTAATTCCAAACCTGACACAATACCTGTCGGGTTACA
This sequence comes from Ambrosia trifida, assembly GCA_028751855.1. Taxonomy (NCBI): domain Eukaryota; kingdom Viridiplantae; phylum Streptophyta; class Magnoliopsida; order Asterales; family Asteraceae; genus Ambrosia; species Ambrosia trifida. The sequence goes on along the minus strand of CM054122.1, from coordinate 58,265,541 downwards.
AAAAATAGTCGTTTTTTTTCTTCGTTTTTTATATAGCAGTATGGTACTCGTTGGAAAGATAATAAAACACTCGTTAATTTGGTGTAATTTTTTTATTTAAAAAATCTCGTATATTAAAGATATTAACGTTTAAAAATTATGGGAGGAAACATGAGGGTGAAAAATCCAATTTTGTTTTTAAATTATTTTTTCCTAAAATATCTCAATGCCACATGGGATGACACATGGCACACTCAAGGAAGAGAATGCTTCTTTGAGTGCCATATCATTAAAATGACTTTGGTTTATTATATGTATAGATAGATAGATATATAGATATAGATATAGATATAGATATAGATTATAGATAATGATTATATTGTTAATAAACCTTGAGTCGGACATTTTTAGTAACATAATCTTTAATCCTTAATTCCTTATATTACTTTTCCATTCTAAAATTTTGGTTGAGTATTTTTTTTAAACTAATATTGCATCCCATAATAAAAAGTCAATTTTGCAGTAGGATGATAAGTAAATTGGTAATAAGTTATGCCACAACCTCATTTTTTATTTTTAAAAATTCTATGTATAAAAAATCGCGATTAAGCAAAAAAAAATTTTTTTTTGCCTTTATAAAAATGTGCGGTCCAGAATGGTTCTCTCAGTTCTCAAATAGGGGAAAGTTAATTTGAGAACACCTATATTTCGTGCAAACCGTGAGAACGGCATCTAAAACCATTCAAATTCAAAACTTCTTTTTACACTTATCTTTATTACTAAAATACAATCTCAAAAACACAATTTACGCGTAAAAAATCAAACGTATACGAAAATAAATTGTTTTTACACATGTGTAAATTTACTGTTTATACATGTGTAAAAAGTTATTTTGAAAGTGTTTTTTGTAAGAAAAGATGAATTATTTGGAAAGAAAATTCACTTATTAATGTTGTATTTTGATCATAATGAGGTTTGTACTAAAAAAATTGATTTTGATTGCTCACGGTTCTCATAATATTTAGCGTTCTCAAGATAACCCTCCCATATATATATAGGCTAAGTATCCACAAAAAACCCTCTAAAACGAAGAAACTCGGTAAACTCTAACTTCCCGAGCTTTTTATCATCTGAAAAAATTAGGGTATGTAATATACATGATTTTAAGAGTTTTGAGCCAAAAAAAATCAAAAAAGCGCCAAGTGGATATTTTTAAAAAAAATAAATAAGTTTTTTTTGTGTTGCGTATGTTACACAAAAACAGACATGTTACATATGTAACACAAAAAACTTATTTATTTTTTTTTAAAAATATCCACTCGGCGCTTTTTTGTTTTTTTGGCTCAAAACTCTTAAAAACATGTATATTACATACCCTAATTTTTTCAGATGATAAAAAGTTCGGGAAGTCAGAGTTTACCGACTTTCTTCAATTTGAGTGGGTTTTTATTTAATCCTCCCCCTATATATATATATATATATATATATATATATATATATATATATATATATATATATATAAAAGGGAATTCTAGATTGAAAACTACCTTCACTTAAGAAAACCAATTAAACCTCTTTGCATGGCCAAGATCTATCCACGTCTTCAACAATAATAAAGCATAAAAGGGTATTATACATCTTACTCTTTCTTCCATCTACCCTGACAATACATTCCATTATCCCCTTTTTATACTCTACCATAGTAAGGATGATGTTGACCCAACCTCTCTCTTCATATTTTGTTTCCCCTCATAACATACACACTACCTATCACCAAACTCATATCATCTTTCTCTTATCCTAAAACTCACCCTTTTTCGTTTCCTTCCCTTTTTTAAATATAATTCAAGGTCTCTCATTTTTTATGTTAGCGATCTGCTGAAATTTGATGGTGTGCAGCCGAGTTCAAAGCGCACAAAACAGATTCTGCAAGGTATTATTTTTTCTACTATATGGGCCATTTGGAATGAATGCAATGATCGTATTTTCAAAGGCAAACAACGTAGGGCCGTTGAGGTGGTTGAAAGCATCAAGATGACGTCATATTTTTGGTTTAAACATAGAAGTAGTATACAAGTTATAGATCGGAGTGTTTGGTGTAATTATCCGTTGAACTTGATGTAATTTCGTTTGTTGGCCCGATGGTCCTTGCTTTGAGGACCACTCGTGGTTGTTTTTGAATGAAGTTTACCTTTAAAAAAAGGTCTCTCATTTATTACACACATGATTCAACTAGAGCTAATGGTTGGAAGTTGATCCGAAATTAATGGTGTCTCCTATTAATTTGTTTCTCACAATCTTAATTAATGAAAATGTTTCTTTATGTAGGGCTCGGTGTTTCAGGTTAGTAAGTTTTGGTTTTTTTTTTTTTCTCTTTGTTTTATTATGAAGAAATTATGTATTTTTTGTTTAGCTTTTTAGTTTACATATGGTTTTCTAATTATCTTTGGTGCATTTTCTAAATTTTATTTTCTTGCATTTCATTATTATCTTCCAAATCTGTAAAGGCGGAACATATCTATAAGTTTTTTTGTTGTTTTAAACGTTGGTGGTGTGCTTAGTTTGTTGTTGTTTGTACTTTCAGATTTGGATTTAAAAAGAAGCCGTCGAAGAAGAAGACGACGACGCCATCAAAGAATGACAAGAATCCGGCATCGAGTTTGTTTTGTTTTTTTTGTAAATGTTTATAATTTAATCGAAGTGTTGACGGTTCATTTATCTTTTTTTTTGTATCAAAGTTTGTTTGCATCTAAAAACATTATTTATCTTTTTTTTTTTGTATATCAAAGTTTGTTTGCATCTAAAAACATATGTTTTTGTTGTTTGGATTTATAATTTGAATTTTTAGTGAGATAAGTTTCTGAAAACATATGTTTTTGTTGTTGGGTTATAACTTATTATATGTTTTTTTGGTGAGATAAGTTGCGAAAACATATGTTTTTGTTGTTGAGTTATAATTTATTTCGTTCGTTTCTTGTATGAACAGACGATAATTTGTTTTCAACTACAAAGATATGTACTTTGTTTGTTTGTGTGAGATAAGTTTGTGAAAACATATGTTTGTGCGAGATAAGTTTGTGAAAACAAATGTTTTTGTTGTTGGGTTATAATTTATTATATGTTTGTGTGAGATAAGTTTGTGACAACATATGTTTTTTGTGTTATAAAAAACATCAGTTTGTATTAAAAAAAACATATGATTCTGTAGTAATATTTGTTTTTGTTTAATGAAGAAAAAATTAAAATTTTCATTATTTAAATTGGCCTAACTATAATATAATATATGTTTATTTAAGAGTGAGAAGTTAAAATATAATATAATAATAACTTGATGGCTTGCAAGTAGAAACACTTTAATATAGGAGTGGAAATGATGACATGATTTGTCTGTGCATTGACAGATTGTGAATATCTATACAAAATGAGTTTATGTATATCCCTATTTTGCCCTTTTTGTCCTTTAAGAAAGTAAATGAAATCACTTAAAAAAATCAGTTATTTACTTTTAATATGAGCCACAGCTTGAAAAAATAGATGGCTGAGATGATGGTTTCATTGGTTTTCTTAACTAGGGAGGGTTTTCAATTTATCCCTCCTATATATATATATATATATATATATATATATATATATATATATATATATATATAAGCTATGCTTGGTGATTACTTGTTACTATTAATTGAGCTATGATTAGATGTGTGATAAGTCTGCTCTGAATTACGAATATGGTATTAAGTCAAATAGGCGGAATGCGCTTATCTTAGACTTAATAGTAGTGTTGAGTCAAATAGGCGGAATGCGCCTATTTTAGACTTTGATTGTAGTTTGAGTCAAATAAGCGGAATGCGCTTATTTTAGACTGTGAATATTGTTTTGAGTCAAATAGGCGGAATGCGTTTATTTTAGACGGTGAATGTTGTTTTGAGTCAAACAAGCGAAATGCACTTATTGTAGACTCTGATGTGTAATTGAGTATATGTATAATACATATATTTTAATGTGTAAGTTTGTGTGAAGTATGTTTATACAGACTTGATTTGAGCCTGTATTTGAGTTGAAGCTTTAGTTTGGTGAGACGGTAGCTTTGAGTTAAACATTTTTGGGTGTTTGACCAATTTGAAGAAGGTTATCAATTTATTTTTTTAACGTAGTTGTTACGAATGTTTAACAAGAAAAAAGAAATTTTATTACTTCAAATAAAACTTGAACTCACTCAGCATAGCTGACTTTTGCATACACGTTAAATTGATTTCAGATCAGAAAGATGGACGAATAACTGTTTGGCGATGCAAGAAGCTACCCGACATTTGAAGGCATTTCTAATCGAAAAATCCAATTGGTTGAATAGATGATTTTGAAAAAAAATTGACGTAGTACTTTTGTTTCAATGTCCTTTGTGTAAAAAAAAACTAAATGTTTTTCCGCTGCACGTACTTTGAGGATTTTTTTTAATAAAGATGTTTTTGATTGTTTGTGTACTTTTTAAGAAGTAATGACCGAATTGTTTCACACCCGGATTTAGGGTCTTACATGTTCTAAAACCTTTCACAATTTATAGCACCAAATGGAGAAGTTATCGCAATTGAGTTTGGATTCTTATAAATCATCACGAAGATTTGATATCGACATCTACAAAATATATATAAACAAACATTTTTAGTATTTCGTCATTTATAAAATTCCATAATTTATAACACCCAAATAATTGTTAATTATGGTATAGATCCCATTTCATAAAAACAAGGGGGTTGGCTTAGCACTATTCTTCTTTATCTTTATTACGTGGATTGGTAGTTTACCAATTGTGTCATCTACACAATTCTCCTATTTTGGGGCGCTCGAAAAATATTATAAATATTGTACAGCCTAGGTATGATTACCCAACTACGCCCACTTGAATAATCAAGAGATATTGGTACTCAACGGTAACTTGTAAAGACAGCCAAACTGAGTTAGGAAACGCGACTTCTACCTCGTGCCGATCTATAGGCCCAAATGCAGGGTGACTCGCTAACACTGTGAGTGTTAGGATAAGCCCGAATGTTATCATTAGGATGACATTACAATACCTGTTTTTCTATGGGATTTCTTTAATATATTATTACCGAATAAGTTTAAAAAATATAATGGACGACTTGTCGCATGACACAAATTGTGCACATTTAGTAAAACTCGTTTTACTATTGTTTGTGAAAGACTTAAACCCCTTTCAACTCTCGACACAATATATTTTAAATACCCTATTTTTAATCTACGTTAGTCGTTAATCGGGAACGATATTTTAAATTAATAAATTATCCTTTATATTTATTTTTGAATTTCCATGAGTAGTACTCTTTTACCATTTAAAAATTATCCTTTATATTTATTTTTGAATTTCCATGAATAGTACTCTTCTACCATTTAAAAAGTGTTTAAATATATATCGTTTCAATTGTATTACGTAAAGATGTCATGGCACAGATGGTTTGCGTTTTTTTGTATCTCCTGTGTTGGCCGGGTTCGACTCCTGCTGCCCTCATTTTATTTTTTTCCCCATTTTACCTGATGTTTTTATAAAAAAAAAAAAAAAAAAAGGTGTAAGTGCTTTCCAGGTGTCGTCATATTGCTTCTCCACGTAAAAATTTTTATGACTCATCTTTTTGTACTGTTATAAACATCTTCAATTAAACTTTTAGGTCTTTCTCTTCTTTCGGTTTCCACCAGCAGAAGGCATCTTTCGAAGCTTTGGAGTGCAGTGAAACAGGTCAGTTGGTTTTCCCACATGTAATGCATTTCGATTTTTTGATGCATGTTTGTCTGAAATGTGATACTGTAAGGAGCCGGTTTTATTTTCAAATTTGTTTGTAAAGGGTGAGTCATCAATTACATCAGTATACTTATTTCAGCTTGAACATTTGAGAAAAATATAATATAATATTGTTTGATACACATTCAATTCAAATGAAATTGGCATACAATACTTGCTAATGCTTTGTTATCCGGGGTTTACATGATTTTTTTTGGCCTTTTTTAAGATGTGTGTTTAAATTTGTTGTTGTGAGCAGCGTGCAACATTTTTGGGGTTATATACAAGTTTTAGTTTTTGTCGAGAAATGCAGCTAATGTTGCTGATCTGATTCTGTTTTTTAAATGTAAATTTGGTTTTTAAAATCTGTTCAGTCTGTATGTTGAAATTAGCTTTCAGTTCAATTTATAAAAGTCTGTTTATTTTTGGGGTTATATACAAGGTTTCGTTTTTGTTGGATCTGACTGCTATTTGTGGTTGAAAAGGAACAATGTTGTTGTACAGGTTAGCTGAATTTGTTATGATGCAGTTTTAGTTTAGATTAGTCCGTTTAGAGTGTGTGTCGTCTAGCTTTTAGTTTCGGCTCTCTGTTTATAAAATGTTGAAATACAAGTGTGGTAATTTTTGCAGGTTAAGTTTGGGGAAACGCTTCAGCGTCTCAATGTTTCTATCTGTGTGTCATCTAGCTTTTTGTTTCGGCTCTCTGTTTATAAAATGTTGAAATATAAGTGTGGTAATTTTTGCGGGTTAAGTTTGGGGAAACGCTTCGGCGTCTCAATGTTTCTATCAATGACAAGAAACTTGCTCTTGACATGGTTATGCTGAAGGAAAAGATTCGTAGTCGATCTGTTTAGCTTTGGTTCTGATGTTGAGTTCACTATGAATATGTTGATGAAGATGGTGATGAGGTTACTCTTGCTAATGATGGCGACCTTCTTGATGTTGTGAGTCAATCACTGAATCCGTTGAGGATTACTGTGAGCTTAAAGGGTTGCAACTTTAACGGACCAATTGGGAATTCCACTCCCCCGAGTCCACAAAACCAGCATCCGTTTCAAACCTTGAACTCTGGGGTCTCCAAAGTTTTAAAGTCTATTCCCGAGCCGCTTCTTGAAGCTCTTGCAAAGATGCCTCTTGACTTGGCATTTAAAGCATCATCATCCTCTGCTCCTGCGGTTGCTGAGCTTGTAGACAAGGTGAAGGATGTGTACTCAAATCAGATTTTACCCTCTATGGCTAGCCTGAGGGTGCAGCCTACTACTGGTGGTCCTCCAAATATGAACTCTGAATCATCTACTGTTGAAAACATTCACGTTCAGGTGAATCCTGAAGCTGGTGGTTTAAACTCTAAGAAAAAAACGCAGGTTCAAAAGGTTACTAAAGGTGCGAAATTCAAAGATGTCCAGCCTCCAAGAGGTGTGGATCCTAATGTTTCTTGTATTAGTTAAATTATGATTGAATTTGTTGTTATTATATGTGCTATATAGAAGTTTATAATGAGTATTCATTAATGATCTGACTATGTTTGTTTGAAATGTAAATTGTGACTATGTTTGTTTGAATAATGATATGACTATGTTTGTTTGAAATGTAAATTGTGAGGGATTGTAAAATGTTAAATGGCTACAAAAAAGGCGTTTTTTTTATACTAACGTTAACAGTCCTCTTATGGTATTTTTGGTATCAAAGGGTTTTGTTTACATTTATGTATGTATGGTTGAGGTTTTTTTAATCTGTCATTTGTATGTAAAACTTTTTGTTCTGGTGTCGTGATATTCAAAACTGTATGTTAGGTTATAAAATTTTGGTTGATATGTTTGTGAAATTCTGTTATTAACACGGTCTTTGGTTCAGAGATAATCGTACCACATACTACAGTGTCTGATGATGTTGGTACAGGCTGCGGCAGTGGTGGTTTCACTTCGGTGACAACCACAGATAGGAAGGTAAGATATCACCGCTTTTTCTTTGGCTTTTCAACAAGTTGGTTTCAATAGTTTTGGTGTCATATGCTAATCTGCTGTTAGATTGTTGTAAAGTGTTACTATTGTTTTTTGCTAAATTTAAATCTTGTAAGTTATTGAAATCTAAATGAATGACTTTGCATGGTTTTAGCCTTTTAGGGGACGGATGATATTGTCTATACAAAAAGAGAAGGTGCATTCAGTTTGAGGGGAGGCGAAACTGAAAGCTTGAATATCAACACTCGACATAACGGGTTACTGAAATGGTTGATTCTTTTTTTTTTCGTTCTACTGTTGTCTTTGGTACTCTTTCTATATACACATTCTACAAATTCATTTAATGCAACTTTGTTTTGCACAACCCCTTTTAACGGACAAACTTCAACTGTCACTAACAAACTACTCGCAACGGTCAATTTGATTCCTTAGGTTTATTGCAGGGGAGCTGAGCGCGCCCATCAATCACTTGGAAGCGAATTTCAGGTAACGTTAGGGGTCTGTATTTTAGTTCATATGTTAATGGATTAAATTTTTTTGTGAAGTAATTCATTCTCAGCGGAGCAAGCGTGAAGCGTCCTCCTTTATGGGTACAGGTCAATTTTTAAAATTCAGTTCTTTAGAGTATATTTAAATTATATAATTAATTAAAACTTCACTTGAATCTATCTTCTCTTGGCCATGCATATGTTTCGGCTTGGTTTTATTAAGCGCATTGAGGCGTAACGGGCCTAAGGCGTTTGCGAAAAGTTTTCTTTTGCTCTGAGATGACATTCTACATGAAGCGTGGCAAGGCACCGCTTTAAGCCTGAAACGCTATGCATCTGGGGTACTACTTCAGGCTGAGTCAGGTGAGATTTGCGTTTTTTTTTGTCCCAATAATCTATTGGGTTTTGGGACCAACAATTGCATAGACCTTTTACGTTGTTTAATGTAGTTGGATGTATATCACTTCATGCTGTTACTGATGTATTTTTAGACAATAGTTGAGCTAATGAGCAACTACATCATGTACCAAAGGATGAACAATAAAGTTTGCATCTTGGAATAAACTTTGCTAGGGTATGTTGGAATGCGAGTCATATCCATTTAAGTTTCCACATTTATTGTAGATTTTATCCATATCCTTTTAGGTGATTAATATTTTTTAATAAACAATAATAGTTATGTAGTAGCAAGCACAATTCATGAGTAATATGATAGATTGTTTTCTCTTGCGGTTTGCGATCTGAACCCTTAATCCAATAGGCTTGACAACGATTAGGGGTGGTCGTTGCGGTTTCCCTGTTCAAATCAGTTGTTTATGGGGTTTCGCCGCTGGGTTAGGGGTGGTGGTCAGGGTTTCCTTGCCCAAATCAGGCACTCTTTAACCTTAGGTGGCGATCAGTAGCGTATTTACCTTACTTGGAGAATATGCATTTTAATGGTGTTTATTGTTTATTGTGTTTGGGTTCTTTCGCTTCAAGCAGATGGTTTTGTTAATCTCTATTAAATATGAGTTTTTAGATTTGTAGGTTTGATTCCTTTCCTTTTTTTGGGTTTATGATCTCCATAGCTTCAAGTCAGTGTTTTTTGTAATCCTGGTTAGAAAGCGCGGTTGGAAATAAAGAGAGAGGGAGAAACAAAGATACAGGAGTGATGGCGTATGGCGTATGGCAGAGCTACCGCGGATCCACAGCGACCACTAATCAAGGGACGGGGACTCCATTGCATTGCCGGTGTCGTTCGGTGATTCAAAGCAGAGGTAGGTTTTTTTGTGTTTTGGGTGTTGATTACATATACACTGATTTATGGTTCTTATTTGTTGTTTTATATAATTACAAGGATTCTCCTAAGCTATCAACCTTCTTACATTAATCAGGAGGAGCTGTCCAGAAAAGTCACGGACGCAAATGTTTTGTTTGATCTAAGGAGACATGTTTTGTAAAACATAGCGACACACGCTGCAGTAAGTATGTTGTAACTGCACATCTAGCACTGTTGTTTTAAGTATGTGAAAGCTGCACTATGCATGCTAAGTAAAAGATGATCGCACAGGCTTAACAAGCTACCCAGTCAACAATGCCGTGCGCCTGCAGACAGACAAAAATGCGAGCAGCAGCTCAGGCAGCAGCATTCCAGCTTCAGCAACACCAACACCGTTAACTCCTACTCTTGCCAACCCGTCTGTCAATGAAAAAAAATGATGCAGCTGCAAGACGACAACTATTTGACAGTGAAGGTATGCAACACTGTCGAAAAATCTATTATGCCAACATGTTAATTAGTAATGTAATCTGTTCTAATGACAGAGGACAAGAATCCAGCGAAAAGGCCGACTACTGACAACTAAACTTCCAACAACTAGCAGGCAGTGACAGACTGACAGTTTAACAACTTTTGTTTTAACCACATGCTTGTCACATGACCTCTCTAAATACTGTTATGTACTGTTTGTACCTATCGCGCTCCGCGCACTATGTTAACGATAGGTTTTAAACATCTAACTCAAAGGTCCATTGTATGACCGCTTTTTTGGACAATCTTTAAATCAATAGTTCGACGTATGACTGTTTTCTTTGGACATGTTATTTATCACTATCTCTATTCGAATGTTCAAAAGTTGCGCAACGCGCAACTCGGTAACCCACTAATTAATTTATGGTTTTGCTCAAGATAATGGTATCATTTTCAAATTTTGTTTTATCTTTATAACAAAACCCATTTTATTATAACATTTACCTTTCCAAGAATTAATCGGTTAAAACTCATTTTAATTTAATTCGTGTCGTCTATTATAGTTGCGAAAAATATGTATTTAGACTGTTAGGACAAAAAGGATTGGTGAAACCACTTTTGCAAACCTTAGTCTAATTCACTTCTGTCAAAATACTCTAAGTATAGAACTGCTGAATAAGAAGGATCAAACTGCTGAAGAAGAGATTCAGAAGTGCTGAAGAAGAAAAGTCATCAGAAGTTCTGAAGTTCAAACCAGACACTTCTACTGAAGACAAACTACTCATCAGTAGTTTGTCATTCATCAGTACTTACATGAAGATCTTTTCCACCACCTTTGTATATCAGTAGTTTATTACTTTAGTATTTCTTTTTGCTTTATGTACAAGTTCCAAGACTGCAACTTGTTGCAACTTGTTTCTGAACTTGCTTTTGGCAAGGTTCATGTATTTGTAAAGTCTATAAATAGAAGGGTTCATCCCTCTGTTTTAGACATTGATTTTAATACAAGAAATCCTTCATCACTTATTATTGTTATTTCCATTTCGTGTTTATTGAGAATCTGTCAAAGTGTTTCATTCTCATTCATACTTAGATTCTCAATAAATACTTATCATTTATTAGTTCTTGAATCCAGGGGGAGTAATAACTCCTGTTGATAAGTGTAGCTTTAAACTTATAAACATTCCGCTGTGCTATCACTCATCAAGAACTTGCTAAACACTTAAGTGTCAACTAGCAAGTTCAACAAAGAGCAATATACTGATCCAACATAGACGGTGTAAATATTTCACATAAATATAAAAACACAACCACACAAAAATATATAAACAACTGAATCGAGCCGCTAGCGGAAGTTTGTTTAGTTTCGTTCGAGCCAATGAACGCAAAACCGAACGGGTCTAAAAGGACATCAACCACAATTCTAGACCTAATCCTTTTGATCTAGGATATTCATCTTCGATCTCTTGTTTGTTCCATCCTCAATCTTAATTCTTGTCTTGTTAAGATTTTTAAAAATATATATACTATACTATATATTTAAAATTAAAACTACTACATCGGGGTTACAAATAACCTAAATATAAAATACAATATTACCAAAACCAAAAAACAAACTAAAACCACAAAAGCATTCCACAATCACAACACAAGGTTTCTAGGGCTCGATCCACAATAACAACTATAAACATAACGACAAAGGTTTGGTCTTTTTGTCAAAAAAAAAAAAAAAAAAAAACTTTTCGACAAAATAAAACAAGTCCAATTAAATATATATTTGTCCGATTGTATAAGTGGCTCTGATAGCACTGTTAGGAATCGAGTAACCCTTTCTGATCCAAATCGACCAAACCCGTTTATTCGGTTTATTACAAAATCCTATTTTATAAATATATTATTTTAACACAAAATATGTTAATAACCTTTATCAATAAACAAAGCGGAAGCTTGTTATACGAAAAACAATATATATTAATAACCGAACACGCAATCCCATTCACAGTGATACAAATACTAATCATCACAATTAATACAACACAGCCATATGGTGTTTAGAAAACTACCTTTGACAAATCACCAAAGACACCTGGTGTAGATCCCTATCAACATGAAACAACCAAGCATGCAAAAAGAGGACACCCTAGGGGGTAGGGTGGTGGCCGCTTGAAGGTGGTGGCGCATGGGGTTCGGGGGTTGACGGCAGGGTGGTATTTGGCCGGTGGAGGAGGGCCTAAAGTGGTGGTGGTTGGTGGCGTGGGGTGGTTGTGGTTGTTATGTTATTGTTTTGATTAACTTCTTTAATCAAGCTTTGGTGGCTAGGGTTTTTCTCTAAAAAAAAAACCATTAGAAACTAGGGTTAGGAGTTTAAGATGATTATATGCTAATCATCTTTGCCTTTTAGTCCCTAGTCCTTTTATTGTTCCCACGGGATTTACTGAATAATAATTAACATTTAATTATAATGCCACCATTGTTTATAATTAACACTTTAATTATAAACTTTTTATATATTATGTAATATTATTATAAAAAAGTATTACTTATTTATCATTTAACACTTGAAATAATAATCATCATAATATTCAACCAGTCTGTAATTGTCGTGCCCGACAATTATCAATTACCTTAATTAATATCGAATAACAATGATCGATAACGCCGTAATAATTATTCTCTAATAATTATTATGTCGTTTAACAGTTTAAAAGATCCAATTGATCAATCCTTTTAATCAATCCACTTCCAATCTATTGTTTCTCTAAACAATCAACACCGATTATTCGTAATAATTTATTAGATAAATATTTCACTGTATATTTATTTCTCAATCAAAGTTATTTGTGACTAATAATATTTAACAATTAAATATTAGTTCAGTGTTCGCAGTCCAAAGTGTAATTCTTTGGATCGTACTTTGATAGTTGCATTATTAATCGATATTTAGACACCACTTCCAACATGGTGTTTCTTTCATGTCATCATCTGTTTATGGTTTGCCGTTTCATTCGGACCCACGAGAGGTGTGTCCTTCACGCTTATGTTTATAATTCCCTCCCCCTCTCCCTCGTGACGGATGAAATCTCCCTCTTTCATGATCTCTACGGCGCATGTTATTTTCATGATACATGTACAAGAGGTCTTATAGATTGTTCACAGAGCTTCCTTTCTTCAACTTTATCCTTTCTTCGAAAGTATTTGGTCTACCAATAGCCTCGTCTAGTTCATTGTGTCTAGATTCGAATATTGTTCTATGGATGCTACAACTTGAATAAATTTATCTAGCAGGACATTTAGGAGTTTCCGTACTAGAGCTGATTCATCCGGAGTTGTTCCAAATTCACTAGCCATTACAACAATATTGTTGATCTGTGCAGAAAATGCATCAATCATGTCATTTTTTTTCATTTGCAATAACTCGAATTTTGACATGCGTTTTTTTGAACGATCCTTTTGAACCTGGCTTTCACTTATATGCCTTGTCTGTAATTCTTCCATATACAATTTTTAGTTTTACAATTGGCCACTTGTAAAACCACACCCCCCCCCTGTATCGCCTGGAATAGATAAGCAATCGCTGCATTGTCCTGCTTCACATCTTCTTTCGTTCCTGCTTCACATCTTCTAATGACATTAAACATTTCTACAACCACGTATACTTCTTGTTTCTATACCACCCAATACACCCAAATCAAAATTCAAATTTAGAGAAGTTGAAAAACATGAATTGAACCGTGTATTGAAATAACCTGAATTTGTCTTTGATTCTTCCTAGCACTCCAAAAAAAATTGAACTAGCCCCGATTTTGCTTCTAACAGTGACCTGTTGTACACACGAGCCACAAAACCTTATCATATTCCCGTGTACCAAATACCACGTGAACCGAAACCTAGGCGCACAAATTGCTTCTTCCTGGTGATCTCTATGCCTTTAGTAATCTTGAACAATTGATGAACCAATCAAGAGCCTAATACTCTAATACCAATTGTTGGCCCTAATCTTCTCTCTTGATGGAATCGATTCATATACTAACATTGCAACAAGAATGTAATTGGCAAGAACTTGATTTGTATTGTTTGAATGAATGATTACAAAGTGATTACAATCCATATGTTTATACTAATCTAAAAGACATAATTGAATCATCACACCCCATGATGATTAGACGCGTCCCTTGGTTGCATTGTTGTTGAATGGGTGTGTCTTGTAGATGGATCAACGCTTTCCTTGTTTTGGCGCCTAAAACCAATCGATGTGTCCCTTGGACATGTCGATTCATTATGTGGTTTTAACCACAATTGCTTCTTGTCATATTTAGTCTTTCTAATACACTATTAGCTAATTATCAAACAACCCTTGAAGTTTGAATGGAGGGATTAAGTCATCAGTGTTCTCTTGGCCGCTTTATCACTCGTGGTTTGTAGGGATCCCTTTTCCACATCATTGAGTTTATTCACCAGGTTCTAGCCACACGCCTCGTGAAGCAGAAATTTGTCCATGTTGTTTTATTGAATGATCTTGTTGTTTCATCATAGATTCATGGTAGCTAGGATTTCTCGGAGATCAGAAATATCCTTGTCGTGATCCTTGATAGCCTTGTCAATATCTTGATTACGGGTTATCTTCATAGTTGCAATCGTGAATCTGAAAGGGATCCACTGGAATTATTCTGATTGGGTTTGAATGGCAGACATGAGGAAGAATATGATTTCTAGGAGATAAAAGATATAACTTTCTGATAATCTTGCATGAGATACGTAGGATCCGTATAAAATGCATCGACTTACTGATGCGTGAAATGTGTGATAAATATATATTAAGTCCAATTAATTTCAAAACAAGTTTTAAATGGGAAATACCCACTAAACCACACACTACCGGCAAGTGTACCGGTCGAAAGTAGTAAAGCAAATAAGTCCGAGTATCGAACCGTGGACACAGTAGTAGCGGCTCTCGGTACTAAACTTTCGTCGAGTCCTAGTCTAATAAATTGAAGTGATGGTGATTTAATTAATTACTAAAAAAAATATAAAATTAAGGTAAATAAAATACGAGCAACTCAACAAAGAAAACGAACAAGTAGAACTGGATGAGATCAAGTAATGAGAAAATGGCTACCTAGGTAAGAATCAAGGTGACTGACTTATAGCTCTCGGGATTGGATAAATGGGTTTTGGCTGCCGGGATCTTAAGATACACTAAACTAGACCAACACTGGAACGCGAATCACTCTCCAACATGTCGCAATACTGAATCTAGGGAAGTGTGTAAACTCACCGGTCTCGGGTTCAGATCACCTCTCTGTCTCTCCAAACTATGCTAAGGTTTCCTAAATCTGAATGTCCTCTCGGCCCCCTCAGAAACAATACATCCGGGATGTGTAAGGGATGCAAGGGATAGTTATTCTAACAGGTTTCTAACACAGGATGCTAACAAAACAGACACGCTAGGGGTGACTCACGCTCGTGCAGACCACGGTCCCGAATACCTACCAAACTAGATACACTGACACCTAATCTCCTCTCGGTCTCAAAGGTGGTAGAATGCTAAATTACCGAATAATTAATTAACTTGTTTCTAGGGTTTACTACGTCTAGCAACCTCAAAATATATCAAAAACACCAAGTCTAAGATACTCACAAACCCTAGATCAAAAGATACAAAATCAATTAAACTAGAATTAAGTGAAACAAGCATTAATATTCAGATATCAAGCACGCATATACAAAAGAAACCTTGTTAGAAAACCTTTACCAAAACATTATCCAAAACATAACATAGATCCAACCCGAAAACTATTATTCAATTGTCACCCATCATCAATACCTAGGTAGCACTAAAAGTTTAGCTTCTCATAGTCATGGAAAAGGATAAAAACATAGGTTCAAAATAATATATAGTCATGATAATAATATTTATAAACACGAAGTAATAAATATAAAGCCAAAAATTATTATAGTCGAACCCGTAGCTTGAATCTTGAACCCTAGCCTTCCTGACCTTCACTTCCCCTCTAAAACTCTGCGCCTAAGTGCTTCTGAGCTCGTTCCCCTATTTTTTTTTCCTTTTGGCGGCTGTTATCTTCTCTTCTTTGACTTCGATCCTTACACTATGTTCCAGAGTTTCATTAAAGGAAGGAACCGGAAAGAAAGTGAAGGAATTAAAGGGAAGATGAAAAATAAGTGTGTTCCAGAGTTTCATTAAAAGAAAGGGGTGGAAAGAATGGGAGGAAGTTGAAGGAAAATTATTGCTTAAAATCTTCCTTCCAAAATGGAAGGAAATGGAAGGAGAGGAAAGTTATCAATTAAAATGTTTTGTTATTTACTATTTTATCCTTCCATTTAATCTAATATAACACCCAATAAGGGTATTATTGTAAAATTAAATCTTTCTTTTCTCTTCCTTTCAAC